>JAVYIG010004537.1:0-158851 GCA_035222895.1 Strongylocentrotus droebachiensis | reverse complement strand
AAAAATGTCAGACGTAAAAATGTCAGAGGTAAAAATGTCAGAGGTAAAAATGTCAGAGGTAAAAATGTCAGAGGTAAAATGTCAGAGGTAAAAATGTCAGAGGAAAAAAATGTCAGAGGTAAAAATGTCAGAGGTAAAAATTACACAGAATGTCGAGACGTACTGCTACTGCATGGGCTAGTCTATTATATTCCTTTCTTCCATAATGTAAATTTTATAAATGGCTGTGTGTTGTATTTCGTACATGTCCTGAGGATAATACAATGTGGAAAATAGATTTTGAAATTTATTTTGTTGTGATCAGGCTTGCATATATGTATGAATGTCTAACATTAGTTGATATTTTGAATCGGTTGATATGTTAATGTTTGTGAAACGGACCGGTTTGGCCGGTGGCAGCCTGCAACCTATCCGCGTGTAACGTTCCAGAGACGAACAAAGTCCAAACGAAAAAATGAAAGTTCTCGACAAAAGTCAAGTGTTAAAGTGAGTAGTGCATTTAGTACAAATAGTTACATATAATCACGAGGAATCACGAAAAGTTATTTATAAGGGTTGGGCGCCCCGAACTCTGCTAAAGCTTTAGCACCTCATAGCGGCAAAAGAAGTGGAGTAACAATAAGAAAATCAAGAAGTCGCTCCGAAAAGTAAAAACTCGCTCCGAAAACTAAAAACCCGCTCCAAAAAGTAAAAGACCGTCTCGATTCAGAAGCTCATCCCAATTTTAAACTCTCCGACAATTATAAATAACGATGTAATTTAAACCGAACCTCTGCAAAGCGCGCGCTTCTCTGGAATGTGATGGTGCGGTTGGCATTTAAAGATAAAGTTGAGTTCTGGTCTTGCGATTGCATTGTGAAAAAAACGGTGTGGAAGCAATCAGAAAAGGTTGATCATCTAGCATAAACATTTAAGTATTGGTATGTAGTGCAAGGTTTTGGAGTCATCAAAATGATAAAATCGTTGGCCCTTTCTTGGTAAAGTAACAAGCACTGTACACAGAAAGATATTGATATGGGACTACACAAACATATGGCATACAAATCGGGCCTCATTTTAAAGCTGTTACTTGTCATATCTGGGATATGAAGTCATTTGAAATAGATTTTCAGGGAATAACTTTTTTCTTTGATGTTCTTCCACACTTGCATAATAAGAATGATAACAAACGCTCACACATTATTGTTCACCTTTCCCCAGAACTCAACCTTCTCTTTAATTGATGTAACATCGGCGGCTTTCTGCTTTGTATCGGAGTAACAAAGCTGCTTATTGATTTTTTC
This sequence comes from Strongylocentrotus droebachiensis, assembly GCA_035222895.1. Lineage (NCBI taxonomy): Eukaryota > Metazoa > Echinodermata > Echinoidea > Camarodonta > Strongylocentrotidae > Strongylocentrotus > Strongylocentrotus droebachiensis. Next base: position 157,568 of record JAVYIG010004537.1, on the reverse strand, counting down.
CCAGACTATTTTATACCGCAATAGTAATCTTTTATTGCAACGCGCGCACTTTGGGAATGTGATGGGTTTAGCATTGATAACATGGCTTTCTGCTTTGTTTCAGAGTATCAAAATACCAGCCCACAAGAAAGTGGAATTGTCGGAAATATGCATTTATTGGAAATTACATATAATAGTAGTCATTGCCACGCAGTTAAAATGTCCAACAATCTTCAAAAGTGAAGGAGAAGTGGGGGGGGGAAGGTTCATAGATATCTGATCCTATTTTTGGGGCTGTACTGACTTTTCTTTTTATTTAATAATTACACCATGCATGGAGCGACAACTCAGCCTATAAAACATGGCCAAACTTCTCGATTTTAGAAATCTTTTTCCCCAGAAGTTTGCTCAGTGTACCAGTACCATGCGCGGCTTTTACAAAAGCATAATATACCGGTATATAAATATTGAATAAGGCAGACTAATGGGACATGCATGGTTGCTACTCCGAGTTTCACGCCTTGCAAGCGATCATCAGACAAGATAGCATTCTTACATGATTCCTCTGCAACCTTGGTAAACACGCTCAAAATAAGACTTAACTAATACAATAGCTGAATACAATATAATAAGAATTACTCATGAGTAATTCTAATTGTATTTTATTACTTAAGTCTTATTTTAGGGGTATTTGTACCAAGGTTGTAGGATAATCATGTTTAACTCTTATCCTGCCACAGGGCTAATCCCCCCAGTGCCAGATTTATAACGAGATAATCGGATTAACGCGATGGTACTAACAATAGCATAGACAAACACTAGGCACAGTCCAATGGGCATGAACAATAACTGCTATTACGAATGTTTGCTAGCATGCAAGAAGCAGCGTAACAGTAGCGTGCACGCAGCCTCATGGCAGGCTATGAGTTAAGAATGCTATCAATTGCCTGATGATTGCTTGCAAGGCGCGAAACTCGGAGTAGAAACCATGTCCCATTAGTCTGCCTGCTCTGCCTCGGCATTGACCACTGTTCGGAAGGATTTATTAGCAAAGCATTATATAAGAGGAAGGGGGAGAGCAGCCGGGTCACCGTGCCCCAGAAGAAATTTGGGGCCGAAATGTAAATAAATTTAACTGGGAAAGTGGAAAATAAAGCAGCGGTGAAATAACAACTGCCGAATATCCCTCGCTGTTCTTTTTCGATAATCCTAATATATAACCCGGGTGTAACCATAACAAACTTGCCACATGATTTTGTTTTTAATTTATACCTCTAACATTTATACCTCTGACATGTTTTCCTCTGACATTTTTCCCTCTGACATTTTTACCTCTGACATTTTTACCTCTGACATTTTTTCCTCTGATATTTTTACCTCTGACAATTTTACCTCTGACATTTTTACCTCTGACATTTTTTCCTCTGACATTTTTGCCTCTGACATTTTTTCCTCTGACATTTTTACCTCTGACATTTTTACCTCTGACATTTTTTCCTCTGACATTTTTACCTCTGACATTTTTACCTCTGACATTTTTACCTCTGACATTTTTACCTCTGACATTTTTTCCTCTGACATTTTTACCTCTGACATTTTTACCTCTGACATTTTTACCTCTGACATTTTTACACCGAGCCGTTTATCAATATGGAATCTAGGGGGAAATTTTTATGCCAACATGGACATCTTAATTCACTACAAACTAGTAACAGATTAGTGAATCTGTAACCAATTGATGCATAATCTTTGCTGTTTTTCCCCTTCACTCCCTTCAGGGTCTGATTCAGATCTTAAATGATGAAAGAGTGGATATGAGGAAACAAAACTGTCACATGTGTGTCAATTTCCAGGTTAGCCAAGAGAGAACATAAATGATTTATTATTTTTTAATCTTTTCAATACAAAAGTGAGTGATGCATTAATGAATGTATCAAAAATATATTGAAATCTTACTGAAATTAGATTTTGTGAATAAACGTCAACAATACATTACAAACGATTTACACTCCACCTTTATGCTGTCATTGTTATGACTTCATTAATTTGCTCGAAATGAAAGAAAATCTAAAGCTCATTCAGTCATCCGGTCTCTTTCCAGGACTGAACGAGCAGACAAGATGGAGACCTCCGGCCGAAGTTCAAATAAGTGTATCGTATGTTTGCAAGCTGATGAATCAACGCAAATGAACTTGACACCATCCAAATCATCCCTAGAAAAACTCAAAGACTTTGCAAAAAAACGCTCTTCTTTGGGGGAAACTACGATTTCTCCTGTTTGGGAAAGGATAGTAAGTCTTACAGATGAACAATATTTTCAGTCTGTTTTTCATTGGGCATGCTACAAACAGATTGTAAATAATGCGAAGTTGAAAAGGGCAGAGAAAAGGGTTCTTGATGCATCATCATCATCATCAAAGACAGCAGTCCAACCAAAGAAAGGACGGCCTTCAAGATCGGTTTCACCGTCATGCAGCAAAGGAGATGTACCAGGGCGACTAAGAAGATCAAGCTCTGCACCGAATGCCAAAAATTGTGTGTTTCAATGCAAAAATGCACATAGTGGTGAACTACATAGAGTAGAAACGATTAATGTTCATCAAATCAAACACAAAAGATGAAAAATTACGTGTGGCGTTAGCTCATGTTAATGAGCCTACAGATTGTTCTGCATTTGACTTGATGTATCACAGAAATTGTCTAAGGGATCATGAGCGAAAGGTACAGGGCTACTCCAACTCAGAGATGAGGTCCAAATTAAACATTGGCAAACATATTGCTGATATTGACATATTGAATGCTGTGAAATGTTCTTTGAATGAAGGGTTTACTGTGACGATGAATGAAGTTAATGAGTTGTACGTTTCATTCCTTGCTGACAATGACATCGACCCCGGACCTTATCACCACAAAAAACACCTGAAAGCAATAATATCAGAAAACATTGAAGGAGTAAATTTCATAAAATCACATCGTGCCAATGAAAGTGAACTTCTCGTAGGTGAAAAGCTGCTTGGAAAAACTGTTTCTGAACTTCATGAGCAACAAACAGAAGAAGCTGATGTTGAATGTCTTCAGGAAGCAGCTACGATACTAAGAAAGGCAATTGCATCTTCATCTGCTAAATGGAAATTTACAGGTATCCAGTCGATGTCAGAATTTCAGCATCCTCCTCTACTGACCAGTTTCCTTCGTTGGGTTCTCTTTGGCACAAAATGCGTAGGCATTAAGGGAAGACGTAGCCAATCATCAAGACAAGCAGTCAATCTTATGGCGCAGCAAATGTTGCTTAACTTCAAGACTGACCGTCAAGCAGCATATTCACCAGAATCAGATGCCGAATTCAGAAGGAGGCATGAAACGCCGTTATCAGTAGGATTGGCACTCACAATACACAAGAAGACAAGAAGTAAAGATCTAGTTGATCTTCTATCCCATTTGAACATTGGATGCTCGTATGATAAGGTGCTGCAAATTGAAAAGCGGATTGCCAGTGGAGTTGCAGAAAGGATGGAGACATCTGGTGGGTTTTGTTTGCCACCTTTCATTGAGAAAGGAAAGTCTCTATTTTTCGCAGCGGACAATATTGACTTCCTTGAAAACACTGCCGACGGTCAGAACACTCTCCATGGTACCATTCTGGTAATCAATCAGAACCAGGGTGGGGATAGTGACTCAACCACAGGTCTCCCGGTCAGTGAACCACTCCGGATTCCAGACGATGTCAAACCCATTGATGTAGACATCAAACTACAGCATCCACCATCTCTTGAAGTCAAAACAATCACTGCCAGTTCATTTGAGTTTGGCTCCTTTCAGCATGCCATCAGCGAAAATGAGATGTATGACAAGGCGTGGTTCATGGCATCCTTTTCTACAAGGTCAAATACAACTTCAAGTGCAACACACCCTGTAGCTGCAAATGAATCTCTACACATTGATATTTCTCAACTGACTGAGCCTCTTGATAGTCAATCACCGCTTACAGAACAATCAAGTGATGATGAGACTAGCCTCCACAGTGATACACAACCTGAGGACGAGCAATCTTTGGAGTCGGTTACTTCAGGTGCAACTTTTGAACATTACCTTGTTTCGGATATTGAACAGCCTATGGCAATGACAACTCCTAGTCTAGACAATTCAGGTGGGAATTCCAGAGTCCATGGAATTGAACAAAGTGAAGGAAGCACTAAAACTTCTGAAGGACCTGGTGTACACTCATCAGCCAAAGCACTGAAGAAGACAGTAGTGCCAACCTGGGCAGCCACCAATTCCTTACTCGTTCAGGCACAGCAGAAAGGAAATCAATCCTTGACAAAGAGTGCGATTGTTGCTCCTCTGTTACGCCGACCTCCCACTGACTATTCAACTCTCTTTACAATCTTAAGTCTTGCTCAAGGGATATCAGCTGCTGTGGTTGGTCCTCATAAGAAAACAGTCATCACCCTTGATCTTGATTTGTATGAGAGAGCAACCAAACTTCAATCTTCCACAGGGAACAAGAACTGGATTCTTCGAATTGGTGAACTCCATGCCTGCTTCGCATCACTGCATGCAATTGCAAAATATCTCGAGGACAGTGGCTTGGAATCTATTAGCATTGAAGCAGGCCTCTTTTCCCCTTCAACGATCCGCCAAATATTCACTGGAAAGTGGTTCAAACGTGGTATTGAATTCCACATGACCAACATCATGGCGTGCTATGATCTCCTGTTTGAAGCATCAGTACATCATGAGCAATTGGACAGCATGATTAAGAAATGCGAAGAGCTTCGTAAGAAGTTACACGAGAGAGATAGTGACATTAAACAGGTTTTTGAGGAGGTAACTTCGATGATTAAAGAGCATTATCAAACCACAATCATCCAAGAGAATGACGAGATGGCAACATTCTTACTCAACTACATGAAGCAAGTTGAGAGTTTACTGCATGTGATTCGAGCTAGCAGACAGGGGAACTGGGAGCTGCATCTCGCTTCCATGGAAGAGCAGGTCAAGTACTACTTTGCACATGACTTATACAAGTATGCTAGGCTCGTGCCAATCTACCTTCTTCAAATGCATTCGCTGAAGACATCTGATCCTACTACTTGGGATGCACTAAAGGCAGGGGACTTCATGGTCACTAAATCTGGCATCCCATTCACGAACCTATTTGTTGACCAAACATGGAACAGCTGATCAGGGAAGTGAAAGTAGCTGGCGGCATCACTGGAATAACACAAAATGAAGAAGCACTGGGTAGGTTTTTCCTGATTGCCCCTGAATTGGTCATCCTCATTCAAGACTTCCGAGATGCTTACTGTTGTACCACCAATGACTCTCAAACTACGAAGGAGCACTATCAGCTCAGTGGTTCTGTGGCTCTTCGCATGCACAGAAATTCCTCAACAATCAAGAAAGCAATCATACGACACTGCGAGGGCAATCCATTTGAAATCAGGTCAATGAAGCTGATGAATATGGTATCTAACATGCAAGTTCCTGAAGCTTTCAAGGAGGACATTCTTGAAAGAGATGTAAAGGGAAAGATCATGTTCCAAGAATTTGTATCTGACAGAATAGTTGAGTCATCGGCCAAGAAATCTATCTGGGACCCAATGAGGAAGGCCAAACTGAAGACATTCAGCTCTTGCAGAAAGAAGACACAGTGTAAGATTGGAGCCAAGCTCGTCAAGCTAAGAGAGGATCGCCAACTTCTTGCAAGATTTCTCGTTGTTCAGCAGTCCAGACCTGGAATGATACATTCACTGGGTGACACAATTGGAAAATATGAATTTTCTGTCATTCCTAGGTCGCTATTTACCTCAGATGGCCTTCTCCTTATCCCATCAGACAAAAGCTCTTTCATCCATGCCATAGAAACCTATGGAACTGAACCGAATAGTCAGTCTGAAGACCAGATCAATGAGCAGCAAGATTCACCCAACATAGAGACATCAGGAGAAGACAAGAAAACAGACAAACTGTGCATCATCGATGCCATGGCAGTTGTCCAGGCCATAAAGAAGTCCCCATCAATGGTTGACTGCTCCGACTTTGCTGCTGCTTTTGTTAGGAGCATAAGGAAAATTGCATCCCAGTACGATGAAGCACGTGTTATCTTTGATAGATACATTGATGATTCCCTCAAGGCACAGACTAGAGGGAAAAGGACTGCAGGTGTTGAACCAGTGAAGTTTGATATCAAGGACAATACCAACATCAAGCTCGTTTCACTGAAGACTCTTCTGTCTCACAACTACACCAAGTCGCAACTGACAGAATATCTTGGAAAGGATGTTCTGCATGAGTATACAAATAGTAGCAAGAACGTTGTTGTCGTCTACGGAAATGCTACATATTCCAACAAGCCAGATATGTTTGATCCAGAACTCACCCATCACACACATGAGGAAGCGGATACACTCATCCCATTGCATGTACTGGATGCTGCCTCAAAAGCAGCAGAGAACATCATAGATATTGATGTTTATTCTCCAGACACTGACGTCTTTGTATATCTGATGGATCTTTGTTCTACACACAATGTCTTAGGTCGCCTTTGCTTCATCACTGGAAAGGGAAATGCGAAACGTACAATTGACATTGCTGAGAGATGTTCTGCAGTTGGTAGCGAAAAAAGCAAAGGTTTGCTTGGTCTACATGCATTCAGTGGTGCCGATTGGGGTGGTAAATTTGCAGGCATCTCAAAGAGCAGATGGATCAAGCAGTATTTGGGCCTTGACCCAGAATGTGACATAGTCCATGCATTCCAAACATTAGGTGAAGAAGACTTCAACCAGGAAAGTGTGTTATCAGTCTTGGAAGACTTTGTCTGCAAGGTGTATGCTAGAAACAGCAAAGCCACAAAAGTGAGTGACCTTAGATGGGAGTTATTCAGGGCAAAAAATCTTGAGGCAGAAAAGCTCCCACCAACCCTTGGATCCTTGACACCACACATCCAGAGGGCAAACTTCGTAGCCAGAGTCAACAAGGGATACAAAGTTCCAAAACCAAAGCTGCCCCCTCTAGATGGAAATGGATGGGAGCTTTCCCCAGAAGGAACATTCAGTGCAACCAAGTGTTTAGAGCTTCCTGCGCCGAAGGCAGTCATGGAATTGGTCAAATGCTCATGTCGGAAGGAATGCAAAAGCCATTGCTCTTGCAAGAAGAACCATCTGCCTTGCACAGCCCTATGCAAGTGTTGTGACTGTGAAAATACACAGGACTATGATGTGAATAGCCCCGATGTTGACTAGGTGAATATAAAATTGTAGATTATAAGAAATTGTTGTTTCAACGTCGCAACTAAACTCACATCCATAAGATTAGTTGTCATTTTAGACACAGTTGTAAGGAGGTACATTTGGTAGACATTTGGTCTTTGAAATCACAATCGCATGATTTATCAGTCTCAGGTTATGCCATGCATTATATGTCATTATTCAATTCAAGATATCGCAATATAAAGCAGGAGTTGACTGCCGTGATTGATTCTAGAATCACATGCCTTCCAAAATGATTGATTTCGCATTTTAAGCGCTCCAATACCCAATATGTGTTACAAATCTGAAATACCATATTATGGCGGCCATTTTGAATTTCAAGATGGCGGCTAATTAGAATGGTCATCATTAAACGAAGCATGTATTTCCTTTTAAAGCATGTATATCATCATAATGATGATACTATAACAAGTTTTAACCTTTCCATGCACTTCTAACTTGATATTCAAGTTGAAATAGGCTTAACAATGGCGGCCATTTTGAAATTCAAAATGGCGGCTTATCCGGAACAAAGCACAATTTCATGGAAATTTGTATTACTATATCAGACATCAATGCCATGCTTTTTATCCGAAATTTGAACCTTCTATGATGTCTATAATATGAAATAATGCTCAAAATGCAACTATTTATGGTGGCCATTTTGAAATTCAAAATGGCTGCCCAAGACGTGGTCGAAAAAAATGGTACCAAAATTTTTTAGATTCAGCACCCCGAAATTGACAAAGTTAGCCAAAAAAAAAAATCAATTTTGGCACGATTATCTCACGGGATTTCATAGTAGCCTCTACTACATGTTGCAATTAAGGAATTCATTCCGGATCCATCAGATAGAGAATACATTTGGAACTTTTACCAACAAAAAAATATAGTCATGATTGTAATAATAATGTTAAACAAATTAAAGATAGACAACAAAGAATATACAAGACAGAAAAGATTGTAAACAATGACACTATTCATATCGTTTACACTTTTATTAAATATTGAGTCACTATAAACGCATGCATACTCCATATGCGGAATATATAAATTACAAGTATCACTTTGATGTGACTACACGTACATTCTTGTACAGCATGTTTTTTAAAAAATTAACATTTTAAAACTCTTTTGAATTTAATTCACTACATGGTGATAATACATTTTGCGAAACAACTAACACAGGTTCAATTAATGAAGAAAAAAAAAACATACACATAAACAAAAATCATGAACATGTTGAATGTCGCCATTCATCTTTATCTCCATATAAACCACAAGAAAGACATTTATAACCCTTAGTATTTGATTACAACTACATCCACACATGATTATAGGTTTTCAAAAATGCAGCATTTGATGCCAGATAAAAAGGACAAAATTCAACCTCTTATTGAACAAATCCATATTTAATGATATTTCTGAACTCAATCTTCAATAAAATATATAATAATGATAATAGAAACTGAGAAAACAAATTGTATTCATTAAAACTTATTAATATACATCACACACCATTTATCCATCAGTACTGTACATGTATATAAACAGTGTATTCTTTATATTTGAGATATATAAACTAGAAGATTGCCTTTTCAGACACATTCAGCAATCTATTATAAAATAAAATCTGACTCTTCACTGCACACATATTATTAAGTTGACAAACATTTATTTTCAGCATTTCATGTACATTATTGCTGAAGTTTGACCCAAATTGGCATATTATTCCATGAGTCACACACAAATAAGGCTGGAATGATAAGACGGTGAAAGACTTGTGAGCTAGTTAATCAAGGCAGTTAGGCGATTACTCCAGAATCTGAATGGTGTCATTTTATTTCATGATTGCAATCTCTCCAATCTCCCAATAAATATATTTTTTGGTAGAAGTTTGTATAACCTACCTTATATCTTTTACAACAACAATTCTTTTTTTGAAGAAGTCATATTTCAAAAAGTCGATCATTGTCTCTGAATAGTTCATCTTTATGAAATTGATTTCCAGCAAAACAATTGTTACTTTTTTACTTACTAAAAAAAAAATTAAAAAATGAATAAATAAATACAAAAAATATCCTGAGTATATACTGAAATCACTAGTGGAACTATCTGAGTGAAAGTACCGTGACTGCAACATCTATACTAGAACATTCAGGAAGGCCATTGGCAGAGTCTACTAAACACGTACCGCTGTGCCCTTTCTCATCCAGCCATCCCATTATGCCAATATTTATCTCTACGTCAAGTATTTGCAACATGTGGATTACCTGATGATCATTATAGTCACACAGATAATAGAAATAGGCACAAAGGTATTCTCAAGTCAAGCTTCAAAAATTTGAAACTGAGTAGAAAAGTACAACCGTATTGCAATCATTTGGTTTGTAATGATCGAGGTGCATGAAATGGTGACATGACCAGGCGCGTAGCCAGAGTTTGATGTTTGGGGGGGGGGGCACATACATGTAATCGATCGAGGTAAAAAAAAGGGGTCTACAAAATTTCAACCGATCCTGGAAATTTTAGGGGGGGCACGTGCCCCCCCGTGCCCCCCCCGTGGCTACGCGCCTGGACATGACATGGATTAAAAATATTAATGTTAAAGGTCATATACAGTTTTGGGAAGCCTTCAAAAACTTTTAGTCAAATTTCTTTGATTTTAGATGAAAAATAGGAAGATAGTGATACTAGTAATACTAAGACGTTGAAAATCTATTTCTCCTCAAGTGAAATCCTAAACTGATAATAAATAATAATAATAGCCTAATAGTCCACTCCACATTTTATTAAACCGAAACGGAAATTCCTTTTGCCCAATTGATCGTGAGCCCGGCAGCCACTGAGCAGCGCTAGATCGACGTTGCTTTATCACTTATTGTTTAACGCCAAACAAGGTAGCAACAACTCCCATCTTTTAACGTCTTTTGGTATGACGCAGCCGGGGTTCGAACTCACAAACTCACGACCTCCCGGTTGTGAGGCGGACGCTCTACTGACTGAGCCAACACTCCGGCAGAAATTGATTTAAGTACAATTAATCCTGAGATGTATATTCTAACAATGGTAACCTGCGTCTACCCTAAAGTCTTCCTGGATGCTGTCTCTAAGCGAAGCACTGGGATAAATGTAACAGGAGCCATCAAAGTGGAAGGGTTCTAGTCTAGGCGATTATATAGCTGTTATCTAGCATTCGTTGCAGATATTTCCACTGCAATGTACCGGAAATCATGAACAGAATACCAATTGATCCTGACCATAAATCATTTGATATAAGAAGACAGAGGGACATGAGACTATACATTCAACACGTTTCTTTCCAATTTCATTTTTGTTACTAAACCTGTGCATGAGCTTAAATCTTCACATCATCTTAAAATGTCATACCTACATGTACGTGTACACATTTACAAGACCATGACATCTGATAGTACCAGCTGACTTTGATCCAATCTTATTTCAACTTCTATAAAAAAAAAAGTGACGTTGAATTCACTGTTTGACAGCTGTCCATATAGGCATAGTAAATATATTCATTTTGCATATCAACTGTCTACTTATACTGATAAGTACTAAATTTGCAATTTAACAATTATTCGACAAAATCAAAGCAAGAAATGTATTAATGTCATATCAAATAAGGATGTGTTTACATGCCCTAAGAACAGAAACTAGCTCTCATGCAAGCATTTCTTTGTACTTTACTAGGCATTAACTGGAGAGAAGTTTCTACATGTAAATATGATGCATACGCTTGACAAAAACTATTTTTATAGCGGGATTTGCATACATTCAAATAAGTCCAGTGTACATTGTAGAGGGTCATTTTAATATAATATAACAATATTTGAGTTTTATATCCCCTCTGTCATACATAACAAATCTGAATGCCTAATTCTCTGAAAATTCAACTAAGAAGTAATATTTGGTCCAAAACATATACTTGCAATAAAAAAGAGTGCATTAAGTATGTATTTAAAATATATAACACAGCTTCATATAGATTTACTTTGTACATTTTAAAGTGGTGCTTTAAGGCAGTAGTATGCAGCGAAAACAGATTACCCTAATTCCCTATATATTAGCATGGCAGTATTTACAGGCAGCTTATAAAATACAAGGTGAATAAAACACATTTTGTCAAAAAGTAAATTGAGCAAATAAGAGAATAAGTACATATCACTAATTCAATCAGCAGCTAGGATGGATTTGTAAGTACACTCTATATTAAAATACATACAGTTAGCAAGTACATTATTCATACCTATACCAACTTAGTTTTGTCATTTTATAAGTATCTGAAAAATTTATTTGTCACAATGTTTATTGAGAATGTGACATATTAAAGCTTACATCTAAAAGTTTTCAGCAAAGGCCCCGAATCAAAGAATCCACCTCTCATTTTTGAGCTATGAAAAACACTAAACAACATCAAATTTACAAGGGTGATGATATATTCAGTTGTTAACTGTATCTTATACTCTGTAATATCTATAAAAATACAATGTACTTTTTGTCAACAAAAATGAATAAGAAATAGAATTCATCTGTTTTTGTATATTTTTTTAATATTTTGTATATGTATGTAAATTATATGTAGAACATATATTATTCTCTTAAAGTTAATTCACGACTAATTAGCTAAAAATAAATCTGCTCTCTAAAATATGAATTGAAGACAAATATTCAATAGCTTCCATGAAATGCATAGTTAGGCAAGAAATCAGTAAATATTTGCAAAAATTATTTCGAGGATGGTGCATGGTGTTTTAGCATAGAATTCTAATATAATAAGTAGATTTATCTATAAAACATTTAACATTGCTTTTATTTAACCATCAATACACAACAAACTTTGATCAGGATCCGTACCACAATATTTCATATATATAATATAAAAAGGCCAAATAATTTATATGCACATGCACCAATACAACATATAGATCTTATGTCAATCCGTTACTATTTCATTCCATACACATGGATTTCATCATCAAAGTAATACAAATGTTTATGAAGGAGATTACAGAAAGCATGAAAAGAGATTCAAACCATAGCTCAAGGAAGGGCGAACAGCAATATTTCAGTATTCAAGCTATTTCAGTATTCACTTTACCTCTTTAACTCCCACCTCCTGGAGGTGAAAGTTTGATATTAAAAGTAGCCTGTCATGAACTCTCTACACACCTGTTTCCCGAGTTTTCTCTTGTTGAGTCACGTCTCCTCCAGGCAAACAAGGATCACGTTCATCTGTCTCATCATCACTGCAGCATAGAGAAAGAAAAGATATATAGATCTTAATCATTAAGCCCACTTGACACTATAACTGATATGATTTCTGACATGTCTACTGTAGTAATTTTTATTATCCTGTTTCTATACCAAAGCTGAACACACTTTTAATTTATACTCCTTTTCAGTCTATCATCTTCTATATGTAGGATGTAGAAATTAAAAATTCAATTCAATTCAATTCATTTTATTTCATTCATCATATAAAAACATACATAATTATAACATTGATATTTACAGATAAGTAAAGAACATACAAATAACATAACGAAAGATAAACATAAAATACAAATATTATATACGAATGAGGAACCAGCAAGAAAGAATGCCTATGACACATGCCTATGACACATACCTATTTCTCAATAAAATTCTTTTGATGTATTTCTATTTTTGGAAAGTGTGCAACACTCTCTAACAATAAATTCTCCCAAATCATTTTTGAGTTTTCTCAACCGTTTTTTCATGAAGATAAGACATAAAACAGTTTTTTTTTAAATCTTTCAACACTTAAATGTTTGGAATTGTATATACATGTAGAGCCAATTCATTGCTTTGTGATGATTTACATTCACCTAAGATATAATTAAACCATAATAATACAGTTGGGAGAATTTAGGAATCGATCAGATAAGTTTTTCCCCATTTTTATCAATAATAATGGTCTGTTTTCACTCAAACTTTCAGATTATCATTGAAGTCGCTACCTTAGCACCATTTTCTCTCATCTGTACAACGTTACCAAGTCCATTTAAAGTGTACCAATCACCAAAATATGTTTTTACTCTTACTGTAAGTGGTTCCACACTTCCATGCCCCTATAATGTATTTAAGATATAAGCTTCAAATATTACTTCTGCAAAGAGATAATTGCAGTTTAAATACACTCTTGATGAATAAAACGTCTTGTTGAGCAGACTACATAGGCACATTTATTATTAACGGCACGCAAGGAACCCAACTCCATCTTGGGTTCTGTGTCAGCCCTAAATGAACTGGGTTTCGTATGATCCTTTATTTTCTTCATACTCCTTATATCTTTGCCTACACGTATAGAATGCAAGGCAAAGTACTTTTGGGGTTGAATATATATTCTAGCCTTACACAATTTGTTTCTCTTCAGGTGATCGGTTCACTTTAAAATTAAACAGGCACACATTCATAAACGCTCATTTCAATTTTGTTTGACAATGTCAAGTATCTATCCTTAATAACAGTCATTTCATGGAAAATTACAAAAAATGTACATTCTCTTACCCCGTATTATTTGGTTGACTACCCGTTGGAGTTGCTGATTGACTACCCGGTGTAGTTACAGGTAGACCTCCAGGTGGAGTTGCAGGTAGACCTCCAGGTGGAGTTGCAGGTAGACCTCCAGGTGGAGTTGCAGGTAGACCTCCAGGTGGAGTTGCAGGTAGACCTCCAGGTGGAGTTGCAGGTAGACCTCCAGGTGGAGTTGCAGGTAGACCTCCAGGTGGAGTTACAGGTAGACCTCCAGGTGGAGTTACAGGTGGAGTTACAGGTAGACCTCCAGGTGGAGTTACAGGTGGAGTTACAGGTAGACCTCCAGGTAGACATGCAGCACATGTCCGACGTATTTGTTCTGTAGAATTATGTAAATGTACAGCGCATCCAAGAAGAAAAAAATGAAACCCCAAAAGAAAGGATTATTGTGTGAACAAACTATGAGCTGCATGGACATACTTCCTTGCTTTGCATGAAATAGTATAGTATTAATGACTGCTTTGAGAGAAATAGTTGTTTTTATACGCTCAAGGGAAGGTTAGAATTGTGCTATTTCCCGAGGCGTGCCGAGGGGAATAGCCCAATTGTAACCTTCCCGAGAGCGTATAAAAACAACTATTTCTCGAATATTAAAGCAGTCATTAATACTTTTATATGCCAAAAAAAAATTGACTAAAAAATAAAAAATATAAAATATTTTTTGTTGGACGAAGATGGGATTCGAACTCTTGCGTACATTAGGTAATGTATCTACAAACAACGTCGTAGACCACTCGGCCATCGCGCACTGTCATCATGTTTGGCAGTTTTCTCCAATATATACATAAAAATGAATTGAAAACGGATTCGCGTGATGGACGCTTCGCAAAAGCTCCATTAAACGGACCCTTCTTTTACTTTTGCAATGCATATTGGCACGAACTTAGATCAAGATCTATCGGCAGATGTTGTTTTTTTGTTTTTGGAAGTTTATTTTCGTCTTCATGTCAACAATGCAAGATAAAATTGTCGGTAAGATCGATCGAGATTCAATTGTATTGAAATTACCGACCAATTATTCGCACACGTACGGTATCCTCAATCGCTCAGACCATTTTTTAACATGTAAACCTATGGGGTAACCATGGAGACTGACCTATTTTCCCAATAACCATGGTTATTGGGATTTTAGAACTGTTTTAACCATGGTTACTGGGAAATTTCGGGAACAGTTAAAGTTTATGAATGCAATTTCGACCAATCAGATTGCTGGATTACTTAAGTGAGGTATATAAAAGAAACATATGGTTTCAAATTATAGGTTGATAACATTAATAACTACATGATTCACTTTAAAGTGACTCGGTAACATTGTTGAAGGTTGATGAAAAAATTGCTTAATTTTTGTATAAAATGTTACTTAGTATATTCCTTCAACTCTACTAACCCTCTGACATGCAAAAAATTCTGAAAAAATTCTCAAACCACAAAGATATCTATGGTTTTCTTTGAAGGCCTCAATGTACGACACCCTCTAACAGTGATTAATAGTAAATTCTCCCAACCATTTTTGAATTTTCCCAACCGTTTTTCCAAATATCTGGAATGGAATGTAGAGCCATTCTATTGCTTTGTGGGCGCGATTTCCAAATTTTGGAGGCCCCCCCCCCCTCCCCCCCCCCCTCAAAAAAAAGAAGCTCCCCCCCCCCCCCTTCCAGTGATGATTTGAGTGAGTTTGGTCGTATTGGTCATGGATGATTGGTCTGATCTAACCCACCCCCTTAATGACCAGTACATACACCTCTTTCTTCTTCTCCTCCTCCTCCTCCTTTTTCTTCTTTTTCTTCTTCTTCTTCTTTTTCTTCTTCTTCTTCTTTGTCTTCTTCTTGTTCTTGTTCTTCTTTTTCTTCTTCTTCTTCTTCTTCTTCTTCTTCTTCTTCTTCTTCTTCTCTCGCATTTATAGATGTTAAAATTATGTTACTTATCACAGGTCTTTTCAGTCTTCCGTTATGAGAATGTATTAATGATCCCATCAGGATTGGGTTTTTCCTCTTTATAAGATGTAATTTTTCGCGCTGCGACCTCACAAATCTTAAAAAATGTCCTCGCTCGCTTTGCTTGCTTGCAAATGAAATTTCAGACCATTGCACCCAACTACAAAGTATGAAGCTTAACCAATATCTTATATGATATATAAAGAGAAACAAATATTAAAATCATCCCTGATAATGTAATCACAATATAGGGGTATATACCAATGTCTAAAAACTTGTATATTTTCACTTTGAGATTTCCCTTTGAAGGTGCCCTTTTTTCCAGAAAGTGCCCTTTTTTGTTGGTGCCCCCCCCCCCCCCCCCCACTTTGGAAGTCGCTCCGCCGTCTCTGGATGGCATAAAGTGCGACCAAATTCATGTGAATATAGTTTGCTTAATTTGTGCTCTTATTCCACTGTCGTACAGTAGACTGATATCTCGTTTGCACCGGTGGAATGCTTATTGAATAAACATTTCAGAGATAAGAACATGGTTTACTACTGTTGTTTGTTTGTTTTTCTTTATATATCATATAAGATATTGGTTAAGCATCATACTTTTTATTAGAAAAGAAAAGCAGCACGTGTCAAAGTACAAAGGCTAATTACCAGAGGTGAAAATGGAGCACTTCGTACACCTAAACAAAGAGGCACTTTTGAGAATGGGAAATGGGCATTTGTCGACGGAAAAGAGGCACCCATCAGATTTTGATAGGGGATTTTATAAGAAGGGAAAAGGGGCATTTATGAAAAAGGGATATGTTCCTTATTAGAAAGAAAAGGGGCACTTATAAGAAGGAAAAGGAGCTTTTATTAGGAAGGAAAAGGGGGACGTGTCAAAATAAAAGGGGCATTTATTAGAGATGAAAAGAGCACTATATCAGGAGGGAAAGGGGCATTTTTCAAAGTAAAACGAGTATCTCTCAGAATTGAATAGGCTCATTTACAAGAGATGAATAGGGGCACCTTTGAGAATGAAGAACTATTTTCATAGGTGGCCCTCTTTTTAATGGGGGCACTTATCATAAGCAGAAGGGGCACTTATTAGGAAGAAAAAGGGGCACATGTGAAAATATAAGGTGCGTTTATTCGAGTTAAAAATGGGCAGTTATTAAAAGGGGAAGGGGCACTTCTTACAAAGGAAAGGAGGCACTTGTCAAGTCAAAAGGGGCACCTCTCAGATTTGAATAGGACAGTTATCAGAGGTGAAGGGGGGCGCTTATCAAAAGTGAAAAAGGGCGCTTCTCTTACCTGATAAGGGGCACTTACTACAGATTAAAAAGGGCACTTATGAGAATGGAAAATGGACACTTATTGCAAAGGAAAATGGGAATTTGTTGAAGGAAAAGGGGTAAGTGTCAAAATAAAAGGGGCACTTATCAGAGGTGGAAAGGGGAAGAGGCACTTTTTACAAATTAATAGGGGCACTAGTCAAAGTAAAGGGGCACTTTTCCTATGTAAAAAGGGGCACTTTTGGGGTACTTGAAAAAGTGGGAGGGCACTGTGCCCCCCCCCCCCCCGGAGCGCCGCCTCTGGTGCCATCCCATCATTTATTGCTTATAGGCAGTTGGGTGTTCACAGGTGTTTAAACGACTTACCTGCTACGATACCTGCAACATCTTTCCAGGTTCGATCTTTTCCGTCAGTTTGATCTAAATATAAATGATGAAAACATAACTGCATCTTTATCAAAAATGTGTATTCATAAGATTCATATATGCAGAACCATATTGACACATTATAGGTTTTCATATGAATGTAGCTAAATGTAATTTAATCAAAGAACCAGGTTCAGAGCTCATATGAAGGGGGGTTAGAGATAAGACTACAAGAACCACACAGTGCTTATAAACTGAGCTGATTGAAAACTGAAGATAATCTATAGTGTCTGAATATGGGCGGCACTGATAAATCATCAGAGAGGAACCATTTTGATGTTCCATTAATGAACAAGTTAACAAAAAACTTTAAATTATGTAAATATCTTTTCTCCACTAGCTATGCAATGTTCAAACATATATCAAAGACATGTTTTTTTAATACTTCTTAAAAAATAGCAATTCACTTACCAGTTCCACCTGTAAGGATGAGACATTAAAATGAAAAAATTAGATATCATATAAGAGATATTGCCTGCTGAGAGCCATAAAGGATAAGATTAGTGCATTTCTGACTCTCAACAGATAATCTGATTGATTGATTGATTTTTATTCGACAAGCTTCCAACATACAACAATAATAATCTAACTCAAAAATATTGTAATAATAATCTGGATTTACATAGCGCTTAATACGAAAAACCTTTTAAATTTATTTTTATTATCACTCTTTCATTAAGATTCATTAATGAATAAAATGCACCATCTTCACTCCCTTGGGAGTATCAATATTATGTGGCCAATGTGAGGGCATATGGCAATTACTAACACAAAGGCTTTCATCATCCTACCAGGTCCTCGTTTCTCTCCTGGGTATGGAGTGGAAAATGTAGATTTAAATGCCTTGACAAATGACAGAAGTGCTGTGTTGGCGAATCAAATCCATGACCTTTGTTTTTAAAGTCAAGTGCTTGAACCACTGAAATTACGACACCTCTATCCTTGTAAACGTGGGTAGGAGGAGACAAGGGAAAAGAGGGGAGAGAAGGGGAGAGGAGGGGGAGCATGGCTAAGGGTAGTGTGTGAGGGAGGGGTCATGTCATCTTCTTTTCTAGTCCTCCCCACTTGTTCTGTTTACTGTTCTTTTTTTTTAGGGGGGGGCACACGACTACCACTACACACTCCTGTGATCTACACCATCTGTGATGATAATAACGCAAACGGTACAAAGGTCATGTGCAGTTTAGTGAAAAATACAAGACCATTCACATTGTTACACAAAAAGAAATCAAACAAAATACTTTTTTTTTACTCAAGTGCAGTTATATATATATATATATATGCCATGACTTGCATTTATCACTGTAATATTAAATATCTAAAGATGAATGTCTGTATTAAAGTACAAGTCCACTCCAAAAATAACTTCCTTCCAATAGAAGCACAAAAATCAGACAAACGAACCAAAAAAGTTTGAGCAAAATCGGATAATTAATAAGAAAGTAATGAATTTTTGCATTTATCACTGTACGGTAATACTAGTCCTCTTGTGAAAGAAACGTTGTGGAATGGATCAGAAAAGGTTGATCATCTAGCATAATAAGTATTGGTGTGTACTGCAAGGTTCTGGAATCATCAAAATGATAAGATGTATATAGGACTACACGAACATGTGGCATAAAAATCTGTCCCGATTTGTATGATGTTACATGCCATATTTAGGATATTAAGGCATTTGAAGAGCCGCTTTTCGGGGAACATTTGTTATCTAATGTTCTTCCACACTTGCATAATAACAATGATAACGCTCACAAATTATTTTCCACCTCTTCCCAGAACTCAACCTTCTCTTTATAAGGACCAGTGAATAAATACGGAGAGAATAAAGAATAACATTAAAACAAGCAAACAGAATCCAAGTCAGACTTTGGTTCCATGCGAGCGATTTTCTATGCAAGCGCATATGGGTGCATCGTGTTGTGTTAATTGAGAATGACATGTATCTGGTAATATCAAGGTGGACTTTCCTTTTAAGTATGCAATAAACAACATAATCACTTTACAATCCTACCTGAGGGTGAGTGGTATGCATAGCAGAGGTAACAGCAGAGGCAACAGCAGATCAGTACAACCAAGCCAAACAAGAGAATGAATAAGACCATAAAAGTATAGAAACCACCTTTGTATGGCTGCACAGATTTATTCCCCTGTGGATCACCTGGCATGGAAAATGTAATAAATTATGTACAAAATGGCCTTTTCTTTTGAGTCACATTTTTATGCACGCAATATTTGAATTGAATTTATTTCAATTTATTGATAATAATCACAGCACTGTAATCCAATCAAAAGACTGACACATACAAAGTTTACATATTTTATTTACTTAGAATTATATGAAGTATTTCAGTTCAAATTGATAATGAACAGAAATCTTAAGAGAAAATATAACATTAAATACATATACTATCTTGATTAGGCCTAATATTATATATTAGAAAGCTTAGACAGATACCGAGATGTGGTTGGTTCAGAGCTTGTCACGTGATATCAATTATGGGGATCCAAATTGTTATATTTTCCTGGCCGGTCACTTTTCGGTGTCCAGCTGGTGAATGAATATATTTTTAATCAATGCATGTCGCCCTCTTGAGGACTGTATGTCACCGATTACACACATTACACCATTACCGAGGGTCGTTTTTTTTTTAATATTTCTTTTCATTAATTTTTTTCCCCCTTGAAATTATTTTTTCCACATTTTTTTTTCTTTCTACCTTGAAATTCAAATAATTTTTTCCCAAATTTTTCCAATTTTTTTTTTTTCTTGAATTATCTCGAAATATTATTTTACCTACAATTTTCTTTTGCACTTTTTTTGTGAAATTTTGATTGTCCCCGAAAAAAAAATGAAAAAAATTCGGGAAAAACAAAATATGGACCCCCCCCCTCCCCCCAAAAAAATGAAACCAAGGCTATCTAATATAACAGTTATTGACTGGCAGGGGGTATATAACATTCTTTGGACCTGAAGGGAGTTATATTTTCCCTCGTGACCATATTTTCCCTCAGCGCAACCACTTGGGAAATATAACCCCCTTCAGCGGTCCAAATAATATTATATTACACCCCCTGCCAGTCAATAACTGTATAATACATACATTCAGATATCCACTGCATTTTACCAAGCTACCTGAGCCGTAATAAATTTGACAAGTCTCGTTCATTATCCCATTGTGACGCAACTTGCAGTGCATATTCACTAATGAACTCACAAACATGAATAATGTATGGATTGTCAATTACACTCTGTAATGGGCAACAGGCCCAGTCACACATAACAATTAGGGCAATATAGATCGCGAGGCAAAGATCTTTTTTTTTTGCGACTGTTCACACATGTCAATTTAGTGCGAATTGGATCGCGATGCAATGATTGATTTTTTGTTAGCGACCATTCACACACACGGAGAATTTCAAAGAATAACAAATAGACCTACTTGTGTTAACTGCGACTTTTTCATTATCTGTAGTTGGAACATGTGTAGTCAGAACCTGTGTAGTAGGGGTAGAAGTAGACTCTATCCATGGGCAATCAGTAGGAGCATGGGATGGTGGATCATTTGGTATTCTACAGACCGTATCGTTGGTATGGTTGCAAGGGACCACTACAGTGTTATTCTTTATACCATCACATTCTGCGCACGGTAGGCACGCACAGCAGTTGTTCACGTCAGGCATGAACATACCATCGCTGCATTCTTGGCATCTGAGAGGTTTGTAGAATGAAGACAAAGTCAAATATAGAACAATAAGAACAACAACAATTAAACATTTTTGTATATATAACACATAGGCATAATGCATGTCACTATGCGCTTGAACCACGTGAAAGAAACTTATATACAATTCTGTATGCTTTCTTCGCCTCTCTGCACAGTTGCTTGTTTGCCACATGTGCAATTTTGCACAAAACAATAGGCACCCAATGATTGCTTTGTGCAACACAATGGCTTTGCAAATTACCAATTTTCAGCCTTCATTAGCTCTATGACAACAATTTTAACGCTGATATAGATTAATCTTATTTGTGCTTGAACCAGTTAAATAATCTTGAAGCCTTAGTCCGCTTTCGAGAATACTACCCAATGGCTTGACAAATTTACCCATTTTCAGCCTCATTCATTTATGACAATGGTTTTAACACCGATATAAATTAATCTTTCTATTAAGTTTCATTGACCTGGGTATAAGGTTTGCGATTTTATAAAAGTATGATTTTGGAGAATAATTTTCGCAAACTCTGTCAGTGATGGAGTATATATTTTGTTCTTATGCTAGAAAGGGTATATCTTGAAGTTCAGTATTTATATAAAAAAAGGGTCATGCACGATGGATCTACTGCCACAGAAAGATAGCCATTTTCAGAACTTTAGAGGGCACTATTTATATCAAGCATGACCATTGGAGCGTGAAATTTGGCAGGGTTGTGTGCAATGACAGGGTTAAGATACTGTATAAAGTTTGAGGCAAAATGGAATTGGTATGAGAAAGTTTTGACTTGTAACAGTATCGTTATCATACCTATTGTTCTTTGTCCTGAAGTAGCCCGGGCAGCATTTTCCTTTTACAACATCATGTACCGGTACCACTTTTCCTGATGTGCAATTATGGTTCTGTTTCACTTCTGCCGGACAATCGTACCGACACTGTTGAAGAATTACAATCATATTTCATATAATTATCATATTTTACAATATCTTGGAATAATCCTTGTGCTTCTCAAAATATTATGTACTAAAAATGGGTGTCCCCTATGTTAAAACTAGCTCTATGTCAATCAGAGTATTCTGTATTCAGTGGGTTTATAAAAATCATACACACGAATAACACACAACACTAAGATGACCATAACATGTTTTAAAAATCAAAAAGAAAAAATGTAAACACAGTATGGACGGTGCATGTACATTCAATATACGTGTATTATTTTACTCAGAAAAGTTTAATATGGCAAAGTATGTTTATGTAATATCCTTCACTCTGATTGTTTTTTAAATGCTCACCATATTGAAAGAAAACTATCTCTACTATTGCCCTGAGTAGTTTATTAACACCTGGCCTCAACATATTACCTAGTTACACAAGCTCTTAATTTTCACTCAACAACGGAAAACCAAATTCAGAGTCCGGTCTCTCATTTACTGAATAATATTTTACAATGGCTCTATCAAAATGTGGAACATCTCATTTTGCATTACAGAAAGTTACAGTGAACTTGTAGTATAAGAGCAGAGTTTGAGAAAAGAAAATATTATAAGTTTACACTGGGGGCAGCGGTGGGATTTGAACCCACGCCATCGAAATGACTGGTGTCTCTAACCAATCTGTAAGTTTACTCAAGCATCTTATTTTGCCCCATAGTCTGATATACAGAAATACTCACTGTTGTGAAATCATTATTGCAAGCGATAGTAGAATCAGTCATAATTATGCCTATCAACACACCGATCTGTATGTGAAGGGGATTAGAGGGGGAAATAAATGCAAATGGTTCAAATATCAATTAAATGAATTTCTACGTACTATAAGCTTGGTAAATATTATAGACATATACATGTACATTGTATAAGCCCACTACAAAACTGAAAAACCTTGATATCTATCAATAATGTTTACCTATATTCACCAGTCTTTTCGGGCTCCTAAGTCCTTAGAAAGATCGTGGCCCCTGTGGTAGGGTCCATGGTAAGACAATGCCTTGTAATGCCCACCCATAGCCTATCAAAAACACCACTTCAATGGTTTCATTTACGGATAGACTAAGTCAGTACCTCTTCAATTTCAATTTCATTTATTTCCACAGATTCATAAAAGACAATAAAAATTACAATCGAATATAAAAGCATTACAACAAAAGATGAACCTGAAGAGGGGGTGATCAAAAACCACAGAGGTTTATCGGGGATCATCCCCTGCTTAAAATTACAATATCAAAATACAATAGTTTTTTTTCTAATTAAACAATAAACACATACAAAAACATATATAAATATTACAAGCAAATCTATGTGTGGGGGTGAGTCGTAGTAGGTTGGTCGTACCAAGAAATACAATATATAGCGTCCCTATTTTCACGAAGTGACGGTAGTGAATGATAATCCCATACAATTTGCGTGCGGATTTTCCTCACTACCGTCACTTCGTGAAAACAGGAAAGAAGAAAGAAGAAGAAATAAAAAGAAGAAGAAAAAAAAGAGAAAGAAAGAAAGAAATAGTGAGAAAAATAGTAAGAATAGTAAGAAACGTTTTAGATGACGACTATGGGAAGAATCAACAGGATTAACATCTGTTGGTCCTATATTAAAGTAAAGTTGGTTTTTAATGTGTTACAGAGTGCTTTGTATTACCTTCTTTTCCTTTCCCCATTTTTCATTTCTGCTCCATGTTATCTTTCGTCCTTCCAAATTAGAGCACTTATATCTCATTCATTATTTTAGCAAAGCATTATCATATGAGCTCAAGCTAATTTATAAAAGATAGCGGTGAGTGTCCAAAGTCATTTCCCATACGTACACTGATACATAATCACAGAGCACTGTATGAACTAGTATGAAAAAAGTGCCATTAAATTTGTTTCTCATTGTTTTCCCTCCATTTCACATGTCCAACCTATATGACTTTACAATTTATTTCATGATGAAGAGCAACTTTTTTGTTGTCAAATGTTACCCTATACATAGTATTTCTGCCACGGGTGACTGAGCACTAGAGTATTTAAAAGTTTGGTCAAAATCGTCTTGTTCCAAATTTGGGCTAATGAACGAATGTGGGTCGATCAGGCATTATGCATGTGCTTTTTTGGTCTTAAATAAGTGTAAAGGTTAAATTGTGCCTCGTGCTTCGATCAGTGCTTCATTATTTAAAATGACGCAATGTATAGGCTTTCACTGAACCTTGTTTCAACCCCTGGGATAAACGTTTTGTTTCATGATATCTAGGTTCTCTCTGCTTATACGTGCCCGCTGCGCCATTTCACGCGCGTGAGGAGCATAAGGTGTTTAAATCGAATATATAGCGAATAAAAACTCAAAGGTTACTTAACCCAAATGCAAGAAAGAGCACATGTGATGATAAGTATTAGAGAAATTGACAGTAGACTTTCATAAAGAAGATGGCGTCCCAAAAATACATTTTATATATTTTGTATCACTCAATGAGAAGGGTTACCTTAAACAAGGAATGCGAATGAAGTCAAGATTGTAATCATCATATCGAAGAGAATATCATACATTTTTGTTTGTAATAGGGGTTTCCTTGAATTTATGTTGATAGTAACATCTTTTATCTTTAACTGCCTAATAGTCAATATTAATAAGTGATCAATTGTTTGTGGAAGGAGATAACCCACATAATTTTTGTTTGACCCGAATTCATTGCTTCAGCCCAAACTTGTTACAAGAAGATTTTAACAACACTTTTTGAAGAGCCTGCTGCTCAGGCGTCCATGTGAGCACAATTAAAAATATGGTTTCATTAGACAGGATATCAGTTACCCTTTAACATGAAATATGATTCAAGGTCACATAGGTTATAACTCTTTAATTAGAAGCTGCCAAAGTGGGGTACATATCTTGTGTATACGCACTGTAAAGGATTCACACGCTGTCTGTCTGTTCGACCATCACCAAGAGATATCCTTCACACAATCAAAACATCACCAGTTCACAATTCAGAAACAATCACATGTCACTTTATACTGTGTTACTCACCAATGCAACCCGTGTTAAAATGTTTCTTTCGAACGGTGCCATTTCGTGTATTTATTTTCTTTCGCCTTATTTTGCGTTCGCGCAAGTACAACAGGTGCCAGGTCTTTCGTCCAACACGTACCAACGCCCACACGTTTGAAAATGGTAGTCAACAAACGTAGGCCTACCGGCAGCGCAGGGGTCCGTGGCTTCCTGAAGATTCGTGCCACGCCCACTTTCCAAAGTGAGGAAGCCATAATGTGCACATTTACACTGCATGAAGCTGCTATCCTAATATCCTTTGCAGACTACAAATAAGCATATAAGTATTGTCGAGTATATCTATTGATTTCCATCAAAATAAAAACACAAAGAATACTTTTTTTTTATTCGTGCAAATAAGATTTATTTTCAACACTGTACCAGGTACGTACGCAGGGCGGGGGGGGGGGGGGTTAACCCCCCTCCTTGAGTTTTTTTTATGTGTATGTTTTGTGGGAAACCCCTCCCCCCCCCCCCCTTTGAGTTTTTGTTATTTATCTTTTTAATTTTTATTATTTTTTTTAAATTAAAATTATGCCAATGGCTGACCTAAAAAAGGTGACCTAACCCCCCCCCCCAAACGGAACAAAATGTCAATATTTCAAATTTCGAGACCAAAAAAAAAAGAAAAAAGTGTCCTCTCTCTCTCTCTCTCTCTGCCCCGCCCCCTCTTCACATTTTACCCCATCTCATATACATAAAGGCCCTAATTCACAAAGGAGGTTTGTCGACAAACCTCCTTTTGTTTCGACAAACCTCCTTTTGTTATTTACAAACCAGGTTTGTAAAATACGCGTCAAAACGCGTCATATGACGTACATAAACCTCGGTTTGTCGACAAACCTCCTTTGTGAATTCGGGCCAAAGACTTTTATCATAACTTGGTATTCTAGACCAGTATGTTACAGAATGTCTCCCTCATGTTGCAAAGAATTCAGATCCATCAGAGAGAAAATAAATTTGGAATTTTTACCAACATCAAAATATATACATAATTGTAATAATAATTATTATTCTTTACAGATAGACAACAAAGAATTTGGAAAGATGCAAGAAAATACAAGACAGAATAGATTTTACACAATGACACTATTCATATTGTTTACACTTTTATTAATTCTTGAGTCCCTGTACACGTATGCATACTCCATATGCGGAATATATAAATTACAATTATCACTTTGATGTGACTACACATACATTCTTGTACAGCATGATTTTTAAAAAATTAACATTTTAAAACTCTTTTGAATTTAATTCACTACATGGTGATACATTTTGCGAAACAACTACCACAGGTCCAATTAATGAAGAAAAACCAAAAAAAAACATACACAAAAACAAAATCTTGAACATGTTGAATGTCGCCATTTATCTTTATCTCCATATAAACAACAAGAAAGACATGTATAATCCTTAGTATTTGATTACAACTACATCAACACATGATTATAGATTTTCAAAAATGCAGCATTTGATGCCGGATAAAAAAGACAACATTCAACCTCTTATTGAACAAATCCATATTAAATGATATTTCTGAACTCAATTTTTAATAAAATATACAATAATGATAATTGAAAAATGAGAAGAAAATAATATTCATCAAAACTTATTAATATAAATCACACACCATTTATCCATCAGTACTGTACATGTATATAAACAGTGTATTCTTTATCTTTGAGATATAAAAACTGGAGAATTGCCTTTTCAGACACATTCAGCAAATACTCACAATATCTATTATAAAATAAAATCAGACTCTTTACTGCACACAATGGATGAGTTGACAAACAAGTTTTTTCAGCATTTCATCTATATTATTGCTGAAATTTGACCCAAACTGCATATTATTCCAGGAGTCACACACAAATAAGGCTGGAATGGTGAGATGGTGAAAGACTTGTGAGCTAGCAAGATAATCAAGGCAGTAAGGTGACTACTCCAGAATCTGAATGGTGTCATTTTATTTCACGATTGCAGTCTCTCCCATCTCCCAAAAGATGGATGTGTATTCTTTGGCAAAAGTTTGTATAACCTACCTTATATCTTTTACAACAACATTTTTGTTTAAGGAAGTCATATTTCAAGTAGTTGATCGTTGTCTCTGAATAGTTCATATTTATGCATTTGATTTCCAGCAGAACAATTGTTACTTTTTCTGACCACCAACCCCCCCCCCCCCCAAAAAAAAAAAAAATAAATAAATAAATAAAAAATATATATATATACATATATATATATATATATCCTGAAATTCACTAGAGGAATTATCTGAATGACAGTACCGTGACTGCAACATCTATACTAGAACATTCAGGAAGGCCATTGACAGATTCTTCTAAACATATCTAAAGTGATGTTGAATTCACGGTTTGCCAACTGTCCACATAGGCATAGTAAATATTCATTTTGCATATCAACTGTCTACTTATAATGATAAGTACTAAATTTGCAATTTAACAATTATTCGAATAAAGCAAAGCAAGAAATCTATTAATGTTATATCAAATATGTTGAGCTTCAGATACGTCAAATTTGTGAGGTAGAGAAGTTCTTGAGATTCAGAGATCACCCAACAAACAAAAAATTGCATAAATATCTGAATGGATTTCATGATATACACAATAAAGAAAATTGTAGTACTGTACTGTACAGTACTACTTTATTTGTAGTACTGCTTTAGACATTAACTGGAAAGTTGTTTGTTATCTTGACAAAACAATTTTAAAATCTGGATTTGCATGCGTTCTTGGCAGTCTTTGACTTTAACATATACCTCTAATATAGTATGTATAAAGTATAAATGATGTAGACTGTTAAGTATCATATAAATTTCATGTAAACAAAAAAATAGTTTTATATCCCCTCTGTCATACATGTACATAACAATTCTGAATACCACATTCTCTGAAAATTCTACAAAGAAAATGTATTAGGTCTTAACATAAACTTGCAATAACAGAACCAAACTCATTAAGTACGACTTGTATGTTATACATGTTAAATATATATGTACTTTGTACGGTTCAAAGTGGAGATCTTTGATAGTAGTGTTTGTTGATTAAATATAGTGATAAAAGATATGGACTTAAAGTCAGCTAATACAATACCATGTGGAGACAGCATTTTTTGGCAAAAAGGAAACTGAGCGAATATTAAAGAGGACAAGTACTTATAACCAATTCATTAAGCACCTAGGATGGATTTAGAAGAGTACTCGATATAACAAATATTAATTGAAATTTAAATTCAATATTCCATATCTTCCAGGAAATGCATAGAATGATACATGCCCATGTAGGCAAGAAATCAGTAAATATTAGCAAAAATAACTTGATAATGGTGCATGATGTTTTAATATGAAATAAATATGAAATGTTTATTCCTAAGCCAAAAGATGGCACTCAGAGCTTAACATTTAGTCCCTTTCGGACACATTCAAAACCAATATTCCAGGAGTTAAAATTATTGAATGTGTATCAACTACATAAACTATCAAATTTGTGTTTTTATGCACCAATTATTGAATAATAGATTGTCACAGTCCCTTATTCAGTACTGCTCTTTCGTAGAGCACAGATATGAGACAAGACAAAGAGAAAATAAAAAGCTAAGTTTCCCTTAAGTAAGGACAACGCAAGGTTCATTTTCTGTGTCATAAAGAGGCGTATGCTTCTGGAATGATTTACCTTTATCTATACGGGAAAAAGATTCAGTTTTTTGTTTTCGTAGTACTGTAATTGCACAAATGTTAATCGAATAACTATGGTCACCTTTTAACCAAGCTTCTTGCCTTTTATTAGACGATAAACATGTACTCTATATTTGTAGACAGTTATGATACTTTACTGTATTATCTTATACGGAATGTATATTTAAACAAGTTTAGGCTTTGTACTAAACACACATATTATGTATTATGTTAGATGCATAGAATAGTATGTAGCTTAAGTTGTACTGTATTCAATAATTCATATATACATACACAAATTGTTAAATGTTAAGATACTGTATTTTAAAGGTACCAGACACAATTAGCATTGTATGCTATTTTCTGGTTCCTATTATTCATTCGAGATATTTGTTAAACATACATTTATTATTGTTATTATTGTTATGTATTTGAACGTTTGGATAATAAAACCTCAACTCAACTCAACTCAATATAGAATTCCATTATAATCTGTACATTTATCTATAAAACATTTGTTTTATCTAAAGGGCAAGTCCACTCCAAAAATAACTTACCTACAATAGAAGCAGACAAATCGGACAAACCAATCAAAAAAAATTTGAGCAAAATGGAATAACTAGTAAGAAAATTATGAATTCTTAATTACATGAAAAACTGCAAATTGACAAGACAAATTGGCAACTCACTCATGAGTCTATTACGTCATTGCCTCACTATTCACTAATTGTTCTCTTTGCATTGATAATACAAATTTCCCAATTCTCCCCTAAGAATCTTACTTCTTCACACCAGCATTCAAGTTATATTGATAGTAATATATTTTTGTGTGGGTGCACAAATATAGAGTAATTTTTTTCAGTTAAATCCTGACAGATGTGAATTTTGATGAACTATTTATAGAAAAATCAATGATTATGAATGTACAATATTCAGAAAATAATATTAATTCTTCAAAGTTCATACAAGATTTTGTATGTCACACACGCAATATGATACAAATCATAAAACCTGGGCAAAGGCATGTGGAAATCAGCCTGGTTTGGGGGGATAAAAAGGAAAATTAATGGATAAAAATATAGAGAGAAGTTGATAGATAGTGGGGCAATGACATCACAAAGTGATGGCAATTTGTGTAGTGATCTCATTTGTTCCATACTTTTTCTTACTTTTTAAAAATTTCAAAACTTCCATATTAGTTATCCGATTTTACTCAAATTTGTTTTGTTCTGTTTCTCTTGTTTTTCTGCATCTATTAAATGCAAATTATTTTTGGAGTGGACTTAGTCTTTAACCATTTATACACTAAAATCTTTTGATCAGGATCCGTTTGCACAATATTTCATATGGAAAAGGCCGAATAATTTACATGCACATGCACCAATACACCAACATAGATCTTTTAACAATCTTTTACTATTCCATCTATACACACGGACCTCTTCAAAATAATAAAGATATTTATGAAGAAGATTAAAGAAAGCATGAAAACATTAAAATCTTAGCTCAAGGAAGGCGAACAGCATTATTTCTGTATTTAAGCTCTAACAGTATTCACGTTACCTCCAAGTTTAATCTCGACTACCCACCTCCTTAAGGTGAATTTTTTATTGTTAAAGCTAGTCATGATATCTCTGCAAGCTCTTCTAATCTTTCTGACGTTCCACTCGTGAAGACGGGATAATGGTGGTGGCGGTGGAAGTGGTCAGCAAAGGAACACCTATATGTAATTTAATCAAAGACCCAAATTCAGAGCTCATAACAAACTTGCTGAAGGAGGAATAGAAATAAGACTACAAGAACCACACAGCGCTTATTGATCGAGCTCAATGAGAGCTAGAATAATCTATAGAGCCTGAATATGGGTGACACAGATAAATCATCAGAGAAGAAGCATTTCGATGTTCCATGAATGAACAAGTCAATGAAAAATTGGCAATGAAGTAAATATCTATACTAGCTATGCAATGGTCAAATATATATATCTTATGGGGCGTTGCAAGAAAGTTGCAATTGATTGCAAGTTGCAAAATTTGCAACTGATATTTGCAATCGATTGCAGCTCAACTTTCATGCAACGCCCCACTAGTCTCCCAAATTTCCTAGGATTTATTAGGATTAAAGTTTTAACAAGGAAGTTAACTAGATATATCTTTTTATCCCCCCCCCCCCTCTCTCTCTATTTTACTAATAGGGCGTCGCAAGAAAGTTGAGTTGCGATCAATTGCAAATTTGCAATTAATCGCAAGACTTACGCTTGATTTGGGGGATTGGCAATTGATTGCAACTTTCTTGCAACGCCCCATAAGACTTAGATGTTTTTTTTTTTAATAATTCAGGCAAAAAAAATACCAATTGCCTACTTACCTTGTGGTGATACAGTGCTATTGGTGGTGGCTGTGGTAGCCCGCGGCGAAGGAACAGCTAGATGTAATTTAATCAAAGAACCAACTTGAAGTTCAGAGCGTATAGCAAACTTTCTGAAATCGCGATTGTACAGTGATTTTAGACTTGTCTTGCATTCGGAGCAATGATTTTTTTCCAGGTTGTGCATTGTGTTGGATTTGTTGGGAATTGTAGCTTTAATATGTTATTCACAGTATATGTAATGTAATTGCCTTAATTTGAATTTGTAATGTTTTGCCTTAAAATTAATTGTATTATATTGTATTTATATGTATTGACTAGATGTATCTGTGCTTATGTATTTTGAATTAACTGTAGGTTGATTAGTAAATATTATTATAGTTTGTAAATATGATATTGAATGTATTATTATCTTGCCAACTTTGTAAAGCGCTTAGAAACATTGTAATAAGCGCTATAGAAATATAATGTATTATTATTATTATTATTAATTTTATTGGGAATTAGCAGCCAGTCTTGTTTGGTGATTGAAATGAAAATGAACACGTACACTGGTAAATGATAGGGTGTGAGGGAGGGGCCCTGTCATCTTCTTTTCTAGTCCTACCCACTTTTTACAATTATAATATCAGAGCTACAGATTTGCTGAAAAGGCCTGAAAATGAACCAATCACCAACAAATAATTTGTGTAGCTAGAATATATAAATCAATTTAACAAAACAAAAAAATACCTGTCATTAAGGACCAGTGGATAAATATGGAGATAATAAAGAATAACATTAAAACAAGCGAACGGAATCCAAGTCAGACTTCGGTTCCATGCAAGCGCATATTGGTGTGTCGTGTTGTTTAATTGAGAGTTACATGTTTCTAAAATTGCAGTACCTAATCATAAAAATAGTTCTTGAAGCTTATGTTTTTAATAGTAAAGGCACATGTTACCTCTATTAAAACATACAGAAGATACAGAACAGAATATATGTTTTAGTTGTAGGTACACTTTAAAGGGGAAGTTCACCCTGATAATAAAATGTAGCTGGTATTAAAAGCAGAAAACAAGAGAAATCAATTAGTGAAAGCTTGAGCCATATGATTAGGATGACAGAGTTATGAATGTTTGAAGTTGTCATCAGTAAGACACAAATTAGCAACACTTTGACGTATCTTGCGAGGTCCTCTCCAATTTTGCTCTGTATACAGAAAATTGTATACATTTTTAATTTCGTAGCTTTTGAAGATAAGGTTGTATAGGAACATATTTGCAATAATTATATTTAGGGTGTATGCATGATTGAACATTTCGAGGAAAAAATAGGAATTTCTGATTTGATTTAGTACAGAGCACATGATAGGGGACCCGAGGGAACCTTGCAAGATACGTCACAGAGTTACCAATTTGTGTTCGATTGATCGCAACTAAAAATCATAACTTTCTTATTTTTTAATCAGAATTCCCTCTAACGTTCACTGATCTCTTCCTCTCATTTTCTGCTTTTATTTAAAAAAATTGTGATTCAAGGTGGACTTTCCCTTTAAATATCCAATAAACAACATAGTCACTTAACAATCCTACCTGATTTCTGGTACTTTTGAATACAGATCACTAAAAATACGACAACCAAGAGAATGAATAGTCCCACAATCATAAGGAAACCTACTTCACTTTACAATCCTACCTGAGGGGCATACATGTATATACATGTAGCAGAGGCAAATACAGATCGCCAAAGACACGACAGCGAAGAGAGCGAATGGTCCCACAATAACAAAAAAACCTATTTCAAGTGATGTCCAATCAGATTTACTCTCCTGTGGATCACCTGGCATGGAAAATGTAACAAATCGTGAACAAAATTGAATTTCTTTTGAGTACATTTCTATGCACACACTATTTAAACTCAATTAATTTTGGGTTATTGATAAAAATCACTGTAAAACAGTGCAAAGACTGATGCATACAAAATATGTTACACAGTTACTTGGAATTATATTCAAACAATACAATACATTCACCAAAATTGACAAGGAACAGAAATACAAATTTGAAATAAAGATTTAGATGTATATAGCCATATTATAAATATACCTACTTGGAGTGTTAACACTGGAAGCTTCTGTAGTTAGAACCTGTGTAGTAGGGGGAGAAGTAGACTCTATCCATGGGCAAGCAGAATTTCCTCGAGGTGTCGGATCATCCTGTATTTTACAGACCATATTCCTGGTAAAATTGCAAGGGGCCACTTCAGTGTTATTCTTTATACCATCACATTCTGCGCACGGTAGGCATTCACAGCAGTTATTCACATCAGGCATGAAGTGAACATCGGGGCAGACTTGGCAACTGAGAGGTTAGCAAAATGAAGATGAAGTCAGATATGGAATAATAATAATAATAATAATAATGAATCGACGACTGTGTTTTCACGTGACAGAAGAAAGAGCATCTCTCGGACTATCTAGAACATTTTGTTAGAAGTCTGTAGCATCTAGGATAGTGGAGATAAGTGACCAAACTTAGAAAGGCCTCAAAAACGGCCCAAAACAGACAAGATGGCGCCTGGACGGTCACGCATGAGTGATTTAGGAAAACAAAGAGTTCCGTGACATAGATATAGGAAGGGACATATATAGGCATAGCTAGGGCTCACAAGCACTGCGTGCAAAATAAATGGGATTTGGGTGAAAGACGAACATGTCATGACGCGATAACATAATTATGCAGGGTATTAAATGGGGTCTAAAATAGCCCCCTTGACTTATTTTTAAAATGAGGCCTCGAAATGACTTGCGTTTGGCCACCCTGAATATGCATTGCAAAATGTATCTAAATGTAAAAAAGAGTATGGATTAATTCAGCATGATGGATCTACGGGCACATTTTCAGAACTTTAAAGAACTATTTACATCCTGCGTAACTATTAGAGCGTGAAATTTAATTGGGGTGTGTCCAATGGTATCACTATCAAATTTTTGTTGAGACAAAATGAAATTAGTATGAGAAGTGTATGGCTCTTTACAGTATTATACCTATTTTTCGTCCTAAAATAGCCTGGGCAGCATTTCCCATCTACAGCACCATGTACCTCATTTTCTGATGTGCAATGCTTTTGCACCACTTCAGCCGGACAATGGTACCGACACTGTTGAAAAATTACAATCATATTTCATAGAGTTATCATATTTTACAATATCTTGGAATAATCCTAGTACATCTCAATATATTATGTACTAAAAATGGGTGCCCTCTTTGTTAAAACTAGCTCTATGCCAATGAGAGAACTCATATTTATAAAATCATACAAACACATTAATCTAACACACGATACAAGAAGATGACCATAAGATATATGTTTAAAAAATGAAATAAAACAATATAAACACAATATGGACGGTGCATGTACAGATATACTTTTGTTATTTATTCAGAGAAGTTTAATATTCTGATTGGGTTGAGCGCACGAGCATGTACATGCTTATGCTGCTCTCCAAGAAGGAGCTCCTAATTACTTGATTTTGCTGTATTTGATCTTTTGTACTATTACTATATGATTGTGTAAGTTACATGGCATCAGCTGGTCAAATTGTAAGTTTTATATGTGATTATTTCATATGTTCTTGCATGTTACATTTTTGTATTGCTGTTTGTACTACTACTAGTACCATATGTAAGAATCCATGTTCCCTGTACACCTCTGTGCATTACTGTACATGTACATGTACCTCACTGTGTAGCTTTTGTGTATTGTTTGCTTCAACGAACTTGAATGCTTAGACTCAGATCAAACACAATGCAGCCTTTTCATCTGGGACTATTCATCATTCTGTGCTGCTATGCCAGTGCTATTGACTTCATTGACTGCAGTGGACAGACCATTGTCCATCCTTTGGGTTGTCAACCTTTCACCAGGAAACATTTCCTTAAAACAAGGATCCCATACAGTGTTAACAGCAATGCCTCCTTCCAGTTGGAACTACTTCATGCCGGTGATGTCCACCCCAATCCCGGCCCAGACAAGCAACATGATGACACCCTACTCGCTACAAAACGTCTTGTCAATCGACCTGCTGCTGTCATCAAGTACACCCCAGCTGAACTCTGTCAGTGGAAAGATTCCACTGCACCTCTTCCATTACATGTTTGTGAAACTATTGGATTATATGGAATTCAAAAGACGACGCGTAAGAAAACCAGACGGGGTAATCGAGGCGGAAGGAAAAAGAATAGTCTTCGACATGTAAGTCAAGCATTGATTAGAACTTCTTCATCACTTTCAGATCATCTTAAACTCTGTTCAATTAATGTACGCTCTGTTCGTAATAAAACAACTATTATCCACGATTTTTGTCTATGAAAGCAATGCTGATTTAGTCACACTAACAGAAACCTGGTTAACTGAGAGTGACACTGCAGTTCTACGAGAATTTGTTCCCTCTGGGTATCGCTTCCTTCACCATCCTAGGACTGGTCGCCGCGGTGGTGGAACTGGTCTTCTCTCCAAAGATTCCATCGATGCTCGTCAAGTTGCCGCTGGTCAAAAGGAATCATTTGAGTATGCTGAATATCATATTTCTTGTAAATCGTTTCGTCTTCATTTGATCAATGTATACAGACCACCATATTCAGAATCTCATCCCGTGTCTGTTTCACTGTTTCTTTTTCAATTCAATGAATATATTCAAGATCACCTTTTGTCCAATGTTCCATTACTAATTACTGGTGATTTTAACATCCGAGTTGATGTAAGCTCATCTGAATCAAGGTCATTTATAGACCTCCTCGAATCACTCTGTTGTACTCAATTTGTAAATTTTAGTACTCATTCACATGGTCATACCCTTGACCTACTTATTTGTCGCGAGTCTGATGATATTATTGTTGGCCAACCATGGCCATGTGATTACCTCCTATCTGATCATATTCCTGTTATGTGCCATCTCAATACATGTAAACCATTATTGGCTGACAAACTTGTGTCGTATCGCAAATACTCCCGTATTAATACTAGGATGTTTAGTATAGATCTTGCAGAAAGTATACTCTGTCAAAATGTACATGTACCCAGTGATATCTCCGATCTGGCCTCCTTGTATGATATCACACTCAGAAAGCTCTTAGATAAACATGCTCCTTTAGTTTCAAAACGAGTAGTTGCCCGTCCTCATGTGCCATGGTACACGGACGAGGCTAGAGCAGCAAAGAAGCAAAGAAGAAAAGCACAGAAACGATGGTCTAGAACACGATCTGATCACGATCTGAATGAGTACAAGAAAGCTCGCAATGCAGCATTGTATGTTTTGAACGCTGCTCACAGAACTTATCATAAAGATTTAGTAACACATAACAAAGATGACTCAAAGGGCTTGTTCACTGTCATCAAATCTCTGCTTAATGTTTCAAACAAACAACCAGTGATGCCATGTAATATTGATAAAAAGATTTTTGTGAATGACTTAGGAAAATTCTTTCATGACAAGGTTCTAAACATTCACAGTGATATTCAAACTAGCATAGGTTTGATGGATAGAATTGATACTGATTCATCAAGTCTTATTCCAGTACCTGATGGTATCAAGCTTGATAAGTTTAAACTTTTATCTGAACAGGAAGTAGGGAAACTTGTGATGAAGCTCAGCAAGAAGTCTTGCTCTGTTGATCCGATTCCAACAAAGATTCTCTTGCAATATATTGATGTCATACTACCTGTGTTCACATCCATGATCAATGTCTCCTTGTCTACGGGCCACTTTCCTAAAGAATGGAAAGTCGCACTTGTTTCACCATTGTTGAAAAAACAAGGGCTTGATGTTGAATTTGGTAATCTTAGACCCATAAGTAACCTACAATACATTTCTAAATTGGTAGAAGGTGCAGCCACACAACAGATTTTACAGTTTCTTAACAGTAATTCACTCCTTCCATCCAATCAGTCTGCATATAGACAGTTTCATAGTACAGAAACGGCACTACTCAGGATCAAGAGTGATATTCTGATTGCAATGGACAGACAGAAAATCACTCTCCTGTTATTACTTGACTTGAGTAGTGCCTTTGACACTATTGAACATTCCAGATTACTAGATATTTTGAAGATATGTTGCGGTATCGACGGTGTTGCTCTCGGCTGGATCGAGTCATACTTGTCTGATCGACATCAAAAAGTTAAAATTGATGGCATTGTCTCTGACTCTTTCCAGGTGCCCTTTGGTGTGCCACAGGGCTCTCGGCTCGGCCCTTTGCTTTTTATGTTATACACGAGTAATCTAATCAAAAGCA
This sequence comes from Strongylocentrotus droebachiensis, assembly GCA_035222895.1. Classification (NCBI taxonomy): domain Eukaryota; kingdom Metazoa; phylum Echinodermata; class Echinoidea; order Camarodonta; family Strongylocentrotidae; genus Strongylocentrotus; species Strongylocentrotus droebachiensis. The sequence goes on along the minus strand of JAVYIG010004537.1, from coordinate 120,057 downwards.
CTCAGGATAATTTTCCTGAAGTCTCCTGTCACTGTTATGCAGACGACACACAATTATTTTTATCCTTTAGACCATCCACTAGTACTCAAGATGCAAGTGTTTCAATGTTGGAAAAATGTGTTAATTTTATTCATAGATGGATGCTTAACAATAATCTTAAGCTAAACGATAGTAAGAGTGAATTTTTGGTTATAGGAACTCCACAACAAATCTCAAAAACAAGCATTGACGGTGTAAGAGTTGGATCCTCCAATGTGATACCCTCTGTTACAGCAAGGAATTTAGGAGTATACTTTGATACTAATTTAACCATGGAAACACATGTTAAAAATATATGCAAATCAACATACTATCTTCTGTACAATCTCAGACGTATCCGCAAATATTTTGATCAAGAAAGTATGAAATTGGTTGTACATGCTCTTATCACAAGTAAGCTTGATTATTGTAACGGGATGCTGTTTGGAATGCCTGATTCTCTGATAGCTAAGTTACAAAGAGTCCAAAATGCATGTGCAAGACTTGTCTATCGTCGGTCGAAATTCACTTCAACCACACCTCTTCTGAGAGAACTCCACTGGTTGCCAGTCCGTCAAAGAATCTCATTCAAAATATTGTTAATTGTCTATAAATCATTGAGTGGTCAAGCACCTAATTACATCACAGAATTACTCCAACTCAAAGTCCAATCACACAGTCATAGCCTACGCAGTTCCACAGATAAATTATTATTTCAGATTCCCCATGGCAAAACTAAAATAACTCTTGGGGACCGTGCTTTTGCTATTGCTGCCCCCAAACTATGGAATAGCTTGCCAATAGAAATACGAAGCACTCCATCTCTCAATGTTTTTAAATCCAATTTAAAAACTTATTTGTTCAACTGAGAGATCTTATTTAATTTGTAGAATTTAGTAAAAAGGAGCTCTTAACCAGCGCAGCTGAATATATTTTGTATAAAAGCTGCGCTATATAAATTTATTATTATTATTATTATTATTAATATGGTAAAGTTCGTTTACTCCGATTCTTTTTAATGCTCACCGTAATGAAAAAACCTATCTTTAGTATTGCCCTGAATATTTAATAACACCCTCAACACATACCTGGTTACACAAGCTCGTTATCTTCACTCAGCAACCGACAACTGTAGACTTAAATTCCCAAATCTCAATTCCAGACTCGCATCAACTAAATAATACTTTACAATGGCTCCATCAAAATGTGGAACATCCAATTTTGCATAAGAGAAAGTTACAGTGTATTTGTCTTGCTATCCTCAAGAGATTATCTTCACATAGAAATGTGATTTACATGTGATTATTTTATTTTTCTCTCTTCATTTGAAAAACTTTGTAAGCATTATGGTTTAATCTTGTTTCTATAGCACCCCCTAAATAAACTCCTCAAGAAGGTTTTGAAGCTCAAAATTTATTTATTACATCTCTCTTGTAATGAGATGGTAATTGCTTTGTTAACTATCATCACAAATAATGTTAATTTCTCCTTAGAAGAATACCATATTTGTTATGATTTTGCAGCCATGGAATGAGCAGTAAATTAGACTAATGGGCAGGTTCAAAAGAGAAAAGTTGCAAAATGCACTGCTAAGCACTAGTATTGTTATACAGTGCACTACACATCAGCTATGTTGATGTAATGCACATTCAATGACTGCGAAATCATAACACACCAGGTATAAAGCACACTTTTTAATGATACTAAACAAAGCGAGGACTATGCCACAAGAGAGATATTATCAATCAAAATTGAGTTTCAAAAATGTATTGGAGGGTGTAATTGGTTAATTGGTTATTCTATATTGTTGTACTATAACAAATTTATGTTTCTGTCTCTTTTTCGTCTCCTTTTAATTAAACTAAGCTGTTTATTTCTGTAGAGCAAGAGTTTATAAGATGATTTTAGCAGTATAAGAGCAGAGGTTGAGAAAATAAAATATTATAAGTTTATACTGGTGGCAGCGGTGGGATTTGAACCCACGCCATTTAAATGACTGGTGTCTCTAACCAATCTGTAAGTTTACTCAAGCATCTTATTTTGCCCCATAGTCTGATATACAGAAATACTCACTGTTGTGAAATCATTATTGCAAGCATTCGTAGAATCAGTCGTAAATATGCATATCAACACACCGATCTGTATGGGAAGAATCACTAGAATTAACATCTGCTTGGCCTATAAGCAAACTTGGTTTTTAATGTGTTACAGAGTGCTTTGTTTGTATTACCTTCTTTTCCTTTCCCCATTTTTCATTTCTGCTCCACATGTTATCTCCTAATAGCCTTCAGTTATCTTTCGTCCTTCCAAATTAGAGCACTTATATCTCAATCATTTTTTAGCAAAGCGTCATCATAGAGCTCAAGCTAATTTATAAACGATAACGATGGGTTTCCAAAGTCATTTCCTATACGTACACTGATACATAATCACAGAGCACTGTATGAACTAGTATGAAAAAGTGCCATTAAATTTGTTTCTCATTGTTTTCCCTCCATTTCACATTTCCAACATGTAAAGTACTTATACAAAAAAAAATGGATCAAACTTTGGTATCTCCTAATTAAAATTCATTTCATAATGAAGAGTAACTTTTTTGTTGTCCAAAGTTACCCTTTTTATAATATTTCTACCACGGTGACTGAGCACTAGAGTCTTTAAAAGTTTGGTCAAATCGCCTTGTTCCAAGTTTGGGCTAGTGAACGAATGTGGGTAAGGCAATATGCATGTGCTTTTTCAGTCTTAAACAATTTTTAAGGTTAAATTGTGCCTCGTGCTTCAGTGCTTCATTATTTAAAATGACGCAATATATTAATGATGCAATGTATCTAGGCTTTCACAGAGCCTTGTTTCACTCCCTAGGATAACCTTTAGATATTTTGAACAGCTTACTAACTTTTTGTTTCATGATATCTAGGTTCTCTCTGCTTACGTGTCCGCTGCGCCATTTCACACACGTGAGGAGCATAAGATGTTTAAATCGAATAGCGAATAAAAACTCAAAGGGTACTTAATAACCCACTTGCAAGATGTGATGATAAGTATTAGAGAAATTGACAGTAGACTTTCATAAAGAAGATGGCGTCCCAAAACATTTGATCTATTTTGTACCACTCAGTGAGAAAGGTTACCTGAAACAAGGTATGCGAATGAAGTCAAGATTGTAATGATCATACCGAAGAGATATTAATAAGTCAATATAAGTCAATATTAATAAGTCAATATTGTTTGTGGAAGGAGATAACCCACATTTTTTGTTTGACCCAAAATCATTGCTTCAGCTAAATTTGGCAGTAGAAGATTTTAACAATACTTTTTGAAAAGCCTGCTGCTCAGGCGTCCGTGGCAGCACAATTAAAAATATTGTTACCCTTACCCTTTAATATCAAATATGATTCAAGGTTACATAGGCTATAACTCTTTAATTAGAAGCTACCAAAGTTGGGTACACTCCAAGTTTGTATACGCAATGTAAAGGATTCACACGCTGTTTGACTTAAGAGATATCCTTCACACAATCAAAACATCACCATGCAGTTCACAATTCAGAAACAATCACATGTCATTTGCTATTGTTTTACTCACCAATATCACCCGTGTAACGAAGTTTCTATCGAGTGGAGCCATTTTCTTCCTTCTTTTCTTTTGCCTAATGTTGACGTTTGCGCAAGTGCACAGGTGTCAGGTCTGTCGTCCAACACCTACGCACACACGTTTGAAAATGGTAGTCAACATACGTAGACCTACCGGCAGCACAGGGGTCCGCGGCTTCCTGAAGATTCGTGCCACGCCCACTCTCCAAAGTGAGGAAGCCATAATGTGCACATTCACACTGCATGAAGCTGCCATCCTAATATATTTTGCAGACTACAAATAGGCATATACTTATTGTCGAGTATATCTTTTGATTTCTATCAAAATAAAAACCCTCAAAGAATACATTTTTTGTATTCGTACAAATGAGATTTATTTTCAGCACCTTACAATATAAATGATAAGAGTAATAATACAAATAATGAAAACGTAGCATAACCAGTGAGTTGTGAGTTTAAACATGATATGAAAACGCATGCTTTAATCATAGAATGAATGATAAGAAACGTACTAATGCAGAACGTATAATGGAAAAGACTCGATGAAACAAAATATAGTTTGTGTGCACGTGCGCGCGCGTGTGTGTGAGTATTTGTGTGCTCTATATTCTGTAGCATAGTTTTTTTTCTTCTTACATTCTTTTTATTCACCTTGCCATATTGTTAATTGTATGTATTTTGTTGACTATATGGCCCCACTCAAAAGCTAAGCTTCTACAGGGGTCCTAAAACCATTCATGTGCGCTATACAAGAAGCCACCATTATTATTATTATCAGGTGGGCTGTATCTAATACAGACCACCTTATATTTTTGTTAAAATTGCCTTTATTTATTATTATCAGGTCGGCTGTATCTAATACAGACCACCTTATATTTTTGTTAAAATTGCCTTTATTTATCAGGTGGGCTGTATCTAATACAGACTACCTTATATTTTTGTTAAAATTGCCTTTATTTATTTATTATTTATTATTTATTTATCAGGTGGGCTGTATATAATACAGATCACCTTATGTTTTCGTAAGAGCTTTTCTTGTTAGCACGATAACTTGAAAATGGCTCAATCAAATGCCTTGAAATTTGGCACACATATGTATAGCCATATGGAAAGAGCACAATAAGGTTTTCAACCTTGACCTTGACTGATGACGTAATCTAGGCGCCATTTTGTGAAAATCAACTCATGATCATATCTTCATAACGGAAAGACATTTCTCATTCATATTTACCAGGATCAAGGTCAATATCGGTCCAGTCAATTTCAGGTCAAAAAACGCGCGCGTACGCCATTATTAACAATAGCATTTCATAAAGAAAATAAAGAAACGCGCACACGCAAATGCGCGCGCGTTTTCGTTTGTCACGGCCGAACGCAAAATAATTCCTCCTAGATTTTTTTTGACACAGTATTTCTCATGTTTTTCCGAACAATTTGATACCATGTTTATCTCTTTATGACCATTAATAAGGGAATGAGCGTCCGTTCAAGATTAATGTCCGTGCGCGCGAGCTCTTGTAATACATAGCATATATGGGCAACAACATGCCTATCCAAAACCCTTATGGCTCTTTGGGATGGACGGGAACCCTCAATTTTTTTTTCATATTCGGATAGAGTATGAGTCGGAGATGTGATTGCATGTCTCATTTGGCCATTAAGTATATCGTGTCATCATCGTATTGACCTTGGAACTCAAAATACGAATTTGCATATTATGACGTCAGTATATTTATGGAAAATTGATTGTATCTCTGTAAATATTGATTGATTCTCCTCTTAATGTTGGTATCTTGTGGTTGAGGCAATTGCCTACAAGTTCACTACACATTATTTTTCATTTTGATGACGTCGTCATAGTGAAAATTGCGATTAAAGGTAACTTGACAGATTTTCTTCATTTGCGTGTTAAGCCTATGGGAGGTGCCAATTTAGTTCAAATCATGGATCTACATGACATTAATCTTTGAGCACTATCTAGCTTATTTGGGCTCTATGTTCTCCCAGATTTTGGTATGTTATAGCTGAGACTATGGGCTATAAAAGTTGAGCTTTTAGTTTTTTGATCAGATGGTGGGATCATGTCAAAATTTCCAATTGAATGTTAAACTCGCAAATTCTGTAGAACATTGTAGGAATTATGCATATGTCACGTTTGTCCTATTTAAAAAATTAAACGTTAGCAGTTTCCTTGTGTTCACATTAAACAAGGAAACCCTTTACTTTCTAGACTTTACTGTCAGACACTATTGAGTGTCTGACCATTTTTTTTTCCTCTGGTAATAAAATACATAATATGAGCTTAAAGGGTACATGAGCATTTGTCCACATCAATAACCCACTTCTTGTAATGGCCCAAAATAATCCGATTGAATCTATGCGCAGCAAAATCTTTGTAAAACATGACGGGTAGAGCATTTCATGGAAGAAGATGAAATTGTGAAAATGCATTCTTCGTTATGTCAATTAGGGTCAAAGGTAAAACTGCTTATTATATGGGGTCAATGGTCATATATTGTCTCAATCTATCTGCCATAGATCCATAATGGTCAATATACTACACAGTTGAAACTTTTCATATGGATAGACCTTAATAGGAAGAGCATTATAGAAGATAATATAAAATCGTGACAATACATTCTTCATTATTTAAAACATTAACATACGTATCACCTAAATTGTCAAAGTGACAAATTCAAGTTATTATTATTCCCATTTATTATTCTGCCATTAATAAGGTTCGCAGGATATCTCATGAATGAATAAAGCCATTATCATGAAACTTGCCATGATGATTAATATTAGTATAAATTAGAATTGTGACACTTTTCAGTAACTCAAGATCATCGTGACGTCACCCAGGCGCTATTTTGTGGAAATCAACTTTTAATCATATCTTCATAACGAGTCATCAAAACTGAACCATATTTAAATCACATGAACTTCAGGTCAAGGTTCGACATAACATCTCATCAAAATCGGCGCGCGTCTGAATTTTAAAATGCTCAAAATCACTTTTTTTTTTATCAAAACAGAGTATGTTCTAGGCCATTTAGAGCATTTCGAAAATTATGCAAGCGCTTTTTTGCGTGTAACGCCATTACACAACAAAGAAACGCTTTTTTTTTTTCTTTCATGTTATTTCATAACGGAATGCGCGTCCGTTTAAGATAAATGGCCGTGCGCACGAGCACATATAATACATAATTCATTACAAATGCAGTTAACAAAATTCTTCATTTTGACAAAGGAATCATGACGTAATTTTGCGATTAATGGAGGCATGTCAATTGTTCACATTTTGCGTGTATTCTCTATGGGACATTACTTTTTCTCAAAACTGGGTTCTACATTTCCGTCTTTCGCGAGCAATATCTCCGTCGTTTTAGCTTCGTTTACGCTGAACTTCGAGTATGTTGTAGCTGAGACGATAAGATATCTCAAATTTGCCCTTTATCAGGTGGGCTGTATCTAATACAGACCACCTTATATTTTTGTTAAAATCGCCTTTATTATTTATTATTTATTTATTATTTATTTTTCTTATTTCGACCCACTTTTTTGTTAGCATGATAACTTTGTAATGGTTCAATCAAATGCTTTGATATTTGGCACACATATGTATAGGCATATGGACATAACACAGTAAGGTTTTCAACCTTGACCTTGACTGATGACGTCATCTAGGCGCCATTTTGTGAAATTTTCTGAAAATAAACTCATGATCATATCTTCATAACCAAAAGGTATTTCTCATTCATATTTATTATGATCAAGGTCAATATCAGTCCAGTCAATTTCAGGTCAAAAAACGCGCGCGTGCGCGTACGTCCGCGCGTCAATGCGCGCGCAAACATTTTAAATGCTCAAAATCGTCTCAAATTTTTTTTGCATACGTTTCAGGTCATTTTAAGCATTTTATAAAAAATCGCGCGTACGAGCATGCGCGCGCGTTTTCGCGCGTAACAACATTACAAACATAGAATCGCCATTTTTTTTTCTTTCATGATATTTCTCATATTTTTTCGAGGAATTTGATACCATGTTTATCTCTTTATGACCATTAATAACAAGATGAGCGTCAATTCAAGATAAACGTCTGTGCGCGCGAGCTCTTTTAATACATAGCATATATGGGCAAAAACATGCCTATACAAAATCCATTATACCTCTTTGGAATGAGCCGTGACCTTCAATTTGTTTTCATATTTAGATAGAGTATGAGTCGGAGAAATGTTTCCATGTCTCATTTGGCCATTAAGTGTATCGTGACATCATCATAATGGCCTTGGAACTCAAAATACGAATTTGCATATAATGACGTCAGCATATTTATGGAAAATTGATTGCATCTCTGTAAATATTGATCGATTTTCTTCCAAATTTCGATATGTTGTAGCAAAGACAATTCTCTACAAGCTCAGTCATCACCATTTTTCATTTTGATCACGACATCATAGTGAAATTTACGATGAAAGGCACATATCAGAAATTTCTTAAGTTGCGTGTTATGCCTATGGAACGTGAATTTCGTTTACATCATTAATCTACATAACATTGTTTTTTAGCAGTATCTCGCTTATTTTTGCTCTATTTTGTCTCAAATTTTAGTTGACCAGCCCACCTATACTTGTTCCAAACAAGTATTATGTCTAGTTTATTATTTATTTTTCTTATTTCGACCCACTTTTTGTTAGCAAAATAACTTTGAAATTGTTCAATCAAATGCTTTGAAATTTGGCATACATATGTATAGGCATATGGAGAAAACACAGTAAGGTTTTCAACCTTGACCTTGACTGATGACGTCATCTAGGCGCCATTTTGTGAAATTTTCTGAAAATAAACTCATGATCATATCTTCATAACCAAAAGGTATTTCTTATTCATATTTATTATGATCAAGGTCAATATCAATCCAGTCAATTTCAGGTCAAAAAACGCGCGCGTGCGCGTACGTCCGCGCGTCAATGCGCGCGCAAAATTTTTAAATGCTCAAAATCGTCTCAAATTTATTTTGCATACGTTTCAGGTCATTTTAAGCATTTTATAAAAAATCGCGCGTAAGAGCATGCGCGCGCGTTTTCGCGCGTAACACCATTACAAAACATAGAATCGCCTTTTTTTTTTCTTTCATGATATTTCTCATATTTTTTCAAGGAATTTGATTCCATGTTTATCTCTTTATGACCATTATTAACAAGATGAGCGTAAATTCAAGATAAATGTCAGTGCGCGCGAGGTCTTTTAATACATAGCATATATGGGCAAAAACATGCCTATACAAAATCCGTTATAGCTCTTTGGAATGCACCGGGATCCTCAATTTTTTTTCATATTAAGATAGAGTATGAGTCGGAAATATGATTCCATGTCTCATTTGGCCATTAAGTGTATCGTGACATCATCACAATGGCCTTGGAACTCAAAATACGAATTTGCATATTATGACGTCAGCATATTTATGTAAAATTGATTGTATCTCTGTAAATATTGATCAATTTTCTTCAAAATTTCGATATGTTGTAGCTAAGACAATTCTCTACAAGCGCAGTGATAACCATTTTTCATTTTGATGACGTCATCATAGTGAAAATTTTGATTAAAGGCCTCATGTCAAAAACTTCATAATTTGCGTGTTATGCCTATAGAAGGTGAATTTAGTTCACGTTATGAATCTACATGATATTGTCTTTTAAGAATTTGTAAGCAGTATGTCGCTTATTTTTGCTCTATTTTGTCTCAAATGTTAGTTGACCAGCCCACCTATACTTGTTCCCAAACAAGTATTATATGTCTAGTTTTGTCTTAAATTTTAGTTGGACCAGCCCACCTATACTTGTTCCAAACAAGTATTACAAATCTAGTTTTTCTTAATTCTTGCCACTTTTTTGTTAGCAAGATAACTTTGAAATGGTTCAATCAAATGCTTTGATATTTGACACACATATGTATAGGCATATGGACAAGACACGGTAAGGTTTTCAACCTTGACCTTGACTGATGACGTCATCTAGGCGCCATTTTGTGAAATTTTCTGAAAATCATCTCATGATCATATCTTCATAACCAAAATGTATTTTTCATTCATATTTATCATGATTAAGGTTAATATCAGTCCGGTTAATTTCAGGTAAAAAAACGCGCGCGTGCGCGTACGTCCGCGCGTCAGTGCGCGCGCAAAATTTTTAAATGCTCAAAATCGTCTCAAATTTATTTTGCATACGTTTCAGGTCATATTAAGCATTTTATAAAAAATCGCGCGTACCAGCATGCGCGCGCGTTTTCGCGCGTAACACCACTACAAAACATAGAATCGCCATTTTTTTTTCTTTCATGATATTTCTCATATTTTTTCAAGGAATTTGATACCATGTTTATCTCTTTATGACCATTATTAACAAGATGAGCGTAAATTCAAGATAAATGTCAGTGCGCGCGAGCTCTTGTAATACATAACATACATGGGCCAAAAAATGCCTATACACAATCCATTATAGCTCTTTGGGATGCACCTGGACCCCAATTCTGTTTTAATATTTGAAAAGAGTATACGTCAGAAATATGATTTCATGTCTCATTTGGCCATGAAGTGTATCGTGACATCATCTTAATGGCCTTGGAACTCAAAATACGAATTTGCATATTATGACGTCAGCATATTTATGGAAAATTGATTGTATCTCTGTATATATTGATTGATTTTCTTCAAAATTTCAATATGTTGTAGCTAAGATAATTCTCTACAAGTTCAATAATAACCCTTTTTCATTTTGATGACGTCATCAGAGTGAAAATTTTGATTGAAGGCCTCATGTCAGAAATTTCATAATTTGCATGTTATGACTATAGAAGGTGAATTTCGTTCACGTAATGAATCTACATGATAGTGTTTTTTAAGAATTTTCAAGCAGTATCTCGCTTAATTTTGCTCTATTTTGTTTTCAAATTTAAGTTGACCAGCCCACCTATACTTGTTCCAAACAAGTATTATGTCTAGTTTATTTATCAGGTGGGCTGTATCTAATACAGACCACCTTATATTTTTGTTAAAATCGCCTTTATTATCAGGTGGGCTGTATCTAATACAGACCACCTTATATTTTTGTTAAAATCGCCTTTATTATTTATTCTTTATTATCAGGTGGGCTGTATCTAATACAGCTCCCAGCAAACACAGAACGTTTTCAGAACGTTTTCAAAACGTTTTTTTTAGGTCCTGTACGTCTTCGTCCTAAATGAACGTTTTAAAAACGTTTATATAACATTAAAGTTTGGACTTCTCATTTACGTCAAAGTTTAGGTTTTTGAGAACGTTTAAAAAACGTTTTTTGGACGTTACAAAATTAAACGTTTGGTATAGGACGTTTACAGAACGTTTGATATAGGACGTTTACAGAACGTTTGATATAGGACGTTTACAAAACGTTTGTGGACGTTACAAAATAAACGTTTTGTACATAACGTTTACAGAACGTTTTATATACGTCCAATTCAATAAATCAACTAAGATTTTTTTTTAAACAAATACCAGAATTAAGCATCATATTTTTTCTACGTCCAACTACTAAGGATAAATAAAAACAAATGAAAACAGATCACTAAAATACTGTAGGCGATTTCTTGAATTGAAATGAAAACGAGATTTGTTTGTTTTATCATATAAATGCATACACAATTCATAAACAAAAATACACAAGCAAAACATATTTTTATACATTTTACATACTCAATTTTATTACCGGTAATTTCAAATCATTTATCTTACATCTTTACACAACAACGAACGAGGCCGCCGCCGCCGAGGATTGATCGATGACGTCAGCGCTAGCCGTGCCCGGCTGCGTTATTGCCCGGCTAGCTAGCTAGCCGGCCATGTGCGTGAAAATTACATTGAGAATTTACACAACAACGAACTTACATTGAGAATTTTCCCATTGAATACCGTGTGTGCCTTTGCAAGAGCTATCAAGAAATCCTGAACTATCTACCTAATTTGTGAGACTGCAACACCAATGTAAGTGATATTTTACCATTTTGATATCTGTTAGGTGTTTAAATGTTGTTTGAGTGAATTCGAGACGTGTAAAATGTGGGAAAACATTTAAATGAGTATCGGCTTGTGTCGTGACATGTCTGCATGTAACTCCGGGAAGCTCCAACACCGGCGGCGCGCAGCGTCGGCGCGCCGGTGTTGGAGCTTCCCGGAGTTAGTCTGCATGCTGCATTCATGCATTAGCGATAATAACGTGCATGAAAATTTACTTTTAACCAACCTGTGAGTGTGAATGCAATGTGATACATGCCAAACAAAAAGGCGTATATTAACCAGACGCGTTACTGTTATTGTTGATTGTTGTATGATTGAATCCAGAATGATGTGAATTAACCCAACTTTCACCTAACAGTAACACATTAATACATGTCATGTAGCAGAAAGAGTTACTTAAAATCACTGAAAGAACTTGAATTTATTTCTGATATGGTAAAGGTCTACATGTACATTGTAACTGTAAGTTAGTCTAGTAGATCTATGACCGAGTGACTTAAAGTCTTCAGTGAAGATGGCCATGTGTTTCGGACTCCCCACACGTATCCGCACCGCTGGTATTAGATTGCGCGTGGCCATTTTGCCCACTAAATTTCACATTTCCAAACGTGAATACAGCCACACATTTGCACGGGAGTCAAAATCAGGGGGGGGGGGGGGGTTGTTTAATAGAATTATCAAATAAAAATATAATTAAATAAATACAAAAATAAATAAAAAGGGAGAGGGGGGCTTGCTAAGTGCTAACTTAACCCTAATAGCACCTGGGGGGGGGGGCCATAATGCCCCCCCCCCTCGAGATTGTTCGCGACCATTCCGCCGCGCAATTTTTTTTGACCGCGCTGCTCGCTGACTTTTTACTTTCAAGTCTTGCGCATCTTTTGACACCATTTTCGCGAAAATCAGGAATACCGTTATGATGCTGCACGGCCTTTTATACACGCTCGTCCAAACGAAAATGGCTCAAAAACGTGACTGCAAATTGAGTTTTCTCACCTTATTCATAAAGATATGATTATTTTCACTTTCTTTGGCTGAAATCAATTTATTATAGCACAATTATGCTTCAAAATAGTTCTATGATAAATTTTACGAAAAAAACACAACAAAAACAAAGGTGGTAGCAAGGTCTGAAATACCCCGGTGCTATTAGGGTTAAGAGAGTTTTCTGAATACCACCCCTGCTGATATACACAACGAATCACCAGTATAAAGAATTTTGTTTTTGGCCTTTTTGGCCTGTCAATCTCTAGGTGTGCATCAACATACGCTACTTGTATGAGTACAGTAGACCACTGCCTTTGTTGTCGAGTGCTGCGCTGCAATTGCATTTATATGCTAGAAGGATGCTAGATGATGTTTTAACCCTAATAGCACCTGGGGGAGGGAGGGGGGGGGGGCATAATGTACCAATTCATCAAAATTGAAAATTAACATGTTGAACTCAAAATGAATTCATAAAGCTTGAACATTTTTCAAAAATTCTTTTCTTGCTTGATATTTTTCTAATGTCTGTGATGTTTTTCCAGATATGGAGTGTGACCCTGAGCCACTTCGCAGAAGCCCGAGAAAGGCAGATAAGTCGAAGACTAAGGAACTTCCTCTCCCCAAATTGTCATCAACATCCATGATGGCCAGATTTGTCCCCTTAAGCCTGACGGGCCCAATCCAGAGGGGATCATCTCCATCTACAACTACATTCCCCTCTCCTTCAACTTCTCGCCAAAGCCAGCCGCCGACACCAAAAGCTAGAACCTTGGACAGTAAGTATTTACGTAGAGAATTTCACAAACAAAATATCTCTTCTCAAGAACTTAATAGTATGTTTCATAGGAGGTCAATTGATTAGATTTTGGAGTACAGCATATTTAAACTACAAACAAAATTTACTATTTTTTACCAAGATGCTACACTGATATAAGAGAGAGAGGTTGTCAATATAAATACAACATCAAAAGTAAGTTCCCCCCTAAAGAGCCCCATCAAATCTTCCAGTGGAAAAATCAAGAAAAAAAACGTAATTTTTTGTTCATGTTGTGATCATTCAGCCGTTAAGTCACGGATGTCACTAATTTTCGAGAATCTGCTTCCTAACAACCCTAGCTATATCCAATGCTTGGTTTCAACTTGAATAATTTGTTATACTCGAAGATGTGATGGGGTTCTTTAGGGGGAAACTTTCTTTTGATGTGTTTAATTTTGATTTATTTTTATCAAAAAAGCAGGGGTATATTTTTCTGCAAAATTGCTTTCAGATTCTTTCTGTATGTGTTGCATTGTCTGATGCTTTGTACAAGTATTGTCATTGCAGCTTGGTGATGTATTCCTGAAATGCGATAGTTGAAAAGCTGTCGTACATATCAGTCACACTAAAATTACATACTCTTCTTAGCTACCAAAATGACCTAATTTGTTAATGTATTTTTTTTTACTCCTTTTGTTTTCCTAGACAATTTTCAACAGCAGGTACTTCAAAAACTTTAGAAGCTGGAAGATGTCCAGGCCCAGATAGTGGAGACGCTGGCAAACCTGGTTGCCAAATCATCAGTGAGTTTACGGGCAGGTCCTGCCGACCTGCAGGAGCCCTTTGCGGAACCGCTCAAGACAGGGAGTGAATTCGACTTGCTCGAAATGAGACTCGTAGAGTCTGATTTTAAGAAGAGAATGGTAAGTTTAAAAATACTTGCATACTAATTTGGCATTATTTGATCATCCATTCAAATGACTTTGTTTTTCCTTTTTGTACAGGTTTAATTATCTAAACCTGAAATATCCTGAGTTTCTGATTTATACATGCCTTGATTACTTTATAGCCATGTTTAAAAAAAAAAGTGAAAGCCTGTGAATTTTGCAAATGCTAAAATTAATATTTACCGCATCAGGGTGAAGGTTTTAGCGGAGAAACATTCATAATAATGTCTGGAAATGAGACGGTTGGCTCCTATTTATGTGAGAATCTACGGCATTGTAATTGATAATGGTACTTTTAATTTCAGATCAACTACCTGAGTCTAGTCGGCGGGGGCAATATTGCCCAAACAAGTCGGCGTATCATGAAAAAGCTGGGGTCAAATAATCTTTGGTCAGATTTCAACGTGAATGGGAGGAAGGGGAAGCGTGGTCTGAAGTCAACAAGATTTGTTCCCGTCATTGTCAGTAAGTAATCAATCAGTATATGATTAGCCAATTTCAATTTTATTTTATATGTTTCTGGATTCACCCGATGAGTTACAATGATTGGTGATCAATTGGACATTGATGGTCTCTAGCAACCTTGCTGCCTTTGAAGTCGCATAATAGCATTGTTTTCTGCTTGTAAGGTAGCTGTTGAATTTGGCCTCTAAGGAGTAGTTATGTTTTATGCCCATCTGAACAAGGAATTACTTATGTGAGAGTGTGCAGATGTGTATCCATGTATTTCTTCATACAAAAATGCCCATTTTTGCAAAACAAAAAAAAGGGGTGGGCCATAACATGGGAACCGACATACCATTTTCCCCTAATACATTTGAGAGGAGTGTAATGATATTGATTGTCCGAATTGCCATGGAATGACCCATTTGTCATTTAAGGTGTGTAATCTGTATCGTCTTATTTTAATGTGTCATCAAAAATAATTTTAATATAATGATCCATGGCGTCTGCACTTACGTCTTTCAGGAGCCTGCATGAAGACCGACCAGGGCGCCAAAGAGATGGAGATTGAAGAAGTCGTAGGGGACTTTCTCAAGCGAACCCCATTTCTTCCAGGAGGAAAGAAATGGAAGGTAAATTCCTTTTACTTTTGTTTGTGTTTTTATTTTTTATTTTTTATTTTTTTCTCTTTATATTATGTGGATTTCTATCAAAATACAAAAATATGTTGCAAGAGAATATCAGATCAATTTACTATTTCAAAGGGCATTCAGCCTTTTTTGACCAATTTTTGTTTGGACATTAAAAAAATGTGTATTTCAAAGTTATCTTTTGATTGAATGAGTGAAAATTCTGGTGTTACGTGTATGTTCCCTTTTAAAGGGATAGACCCAATATCTGTAAAACAATATTGTACATGAAGCACATCATTAGTCCAGTTTTGCCCTTGTTGATAGGGGTGGCCGGATTCACCTCACTGCCACCCTAGCTTATCCAGACGTCAGTTTTTAGGCATTGGTCTCGAGACTTAATATTTTGTGGACAGGCAATAATATTTACTTATGTGCAGCCTCTTCAGATATAATTTTGGTTCATAATTTACATTATGCCAGTTTGTCACCAAATGAGCTTGTATAGGCGCTGTTTTTAGGGAGGGGGAACATCATGCCCCCTAGTTTTGTTATGGTTTAGTTGAAATGAACATTTAATTTATAAATAAAGGTTGTTTGCTCTGATTTGCAGAAACCTGATACCGATGGGGCTAGAGTTCCAGCTGTCGCTGCCGAAGATGTTGCCAAAGATGTTGCTGCTGTTGCAGATGCCACTGAAGACGAGGAGGAGGGTGTCATGGAGAATTAAAAAGGATAAACGCTGATGACATCTGTTCTCGATTCGCTATGTAGTTACATACTGGCTTCTGATAAAACTCATTTATAGAACAAATCTGGACCTAACTACAAAATCTTTGGTGGATCAAAAGGACAATATATTAAATGGTATTTGAGACATATACAGTTCTCATAAAGGTTTTACCGGAGGTCAATCACACCAATTATGCCAAGTTTTCTTTGTCATTTAAGTTGGTACATGTTTTCAGTATGAATTAACAACATCTTTTCAGGAATCAAAGAAATTACGGGTTCTATAAATCACTCAAGTTACTTTTGTTGAGTATGCTGTAACCAAAAATGCAATATGTGTGCTGCCAATTTTTTTACACTAGATATATTCATAGACTTGCCTTTTTTATTAATAGATTGGTAATATTGAGTATTCATACTTGCCACTTACTATAATGACATATC
Organism: Strongylocentrotus droebachiensis; assembly: GCA_035222895.1. Lineage (NCBI taxonomy): Eukaryota > Metazoa > Echinodermata > Echinoidea > Camarodonta > Strongylocentrotidae > Strongylocentrotus > Strongylocentrotus droebachiensis. The sequence goes on along the minus strand of JAVYIG010004537.1, from coordinate 103,456 downwards.
GTCATCTTGTACATTTTTTTCTTGTAAATCTGTGGTTTCAAATGGACCATCCCAACCAAATTTCTGTTGGCTGTTTATAATCTTATTTAAGTCTATTTTACGCCAATTTTTCAACCGTATTTCTCTAGATTTTCTCCTTGTGATATCACTTGTCTATCACCAGCCTGAAATAGACGTCTATTGGATGTTCGTATACCACATGGTGTTATGAAAACTTTCAGTTGTGAATACTTTATCACCACGGAAACCTACAGAGAACATTGTATCTTTTTATAAGTAACCTTGAAATACATGTACTATTATTACCAAGTCTTTGAACATTTTTTTATGTTTGATAATAAAATCCTGAAATCGATCAAATGTGTGACCCAGTATTTATTTCATATACCATTTGTATTTGTTGAACATTCTTAACACTTTTGCAGGACGTTCTTAAATGTTTGTTGCGCATTCTTTCAACGCCCGAGACATTTTCAGACATTCTATAAAGGTTTTCTGACGATCTCCTAAAACGTTTTATGAACGTTTTAGACGTGTTTTAAAAGGTTTTTTAAACGTTCTTAAAACGTTTGTAGACCATTTGGACGTTTAGAAAACGTTCTATAAACGTTCCAGACGTGTTTTAAAAGGTTTTTTAAACGTTTGTAGAACATTTGGACGTTTAGAAAACGTTTTATAAACGTTCCAGACGTGTTTTAAAAGGTTTTCTAGACGTTCTTAAAACGTTTGTAGAACATTTGGACGTTTAGAAAACGTTTTATAAACGTTCCAGACGTGTTTTAAAAGGTTTTCTAGACGTTCTTAAAACGTTTGTAGTGCATTTTAACGTTTTAAAAACGTTTTAAGAACGTTCCAAACGTTTTTAACAACGTCAACAATATATTTAGAACGTTTTCAAAAGGTTTTTGGACTTTTCGAATGTCTGAAAGGTTTTTAAAGGTTTTTTTTTGGTTCTTTTAACGTTTAAAATACGTTTTTAAAACGTCCAATAAAACGTTTTAAATACGTCGAAAACCTACCACATTTTGACGTCCAAAAAACGTTTTCACAAAACGTCCAAAAACCAACTTGGAACGTTTTTAGAACGTTCAGAAAACGTCCAATTGTTAGTTGGGAGACCACCTATTTTTGTTAAAATCGCCTTTATTTATTCTTTATTATCAGGTGGGCTGTATCTAATACAGACCACCTTATATTTTTGTTAAAATCGCCTTTATTTATTATTTATTTATTATTTATTTATTTTTCTTATTTCGACCCACTTGAAAATGGTTGAATAAAATACCTTGAAATTTGGCACACATATGTATAGGCATATGGAGAAAACACAGTAAGGTTTTCAACCTTGACCTTGACTGATGACGTCATCTAGGCGCCATTTTGTGAAATTTTCTGAAAATAAACTCATGATCATATCTTTCTAACCAAAAGGTATTTCTCATTCATATTTATTATGATCAAGGTCAATATCAGTCCAGTCAATTTCAGGTCAAAAAACGCGCGCGTGCGCGTACGTCCGCGCGTCAATGCGCGCGCAAAATTTTTAAATGCTCAAAATCGTCTCAAATTTATTTTGCATACGTTTCAGGTCATTTTAAGCATTTTATAAAAAATCGCGCGTAAGAGCATGCGCGCGCGTTTTCGCGCGTAACACCATTAAAAAACATAGAATCGCCATTTTTTTTTCTTTCATGATATTTCTCATATTTTTCCAAGGAATTTGATTCCATGTTTATCTCTTTATGACCATTATTAACAAGATGAGCGTAAATTCAAGATAAATGTCAGTGCGCGCGAGGTCTTTTAATACATAGCATATATGGGCAAAAACATGCCTATACAAAATCCGTTATAGCTCTTTGGAATGCACCGGGATCCTCAATTTGTTTTCATATTAAGATAGAGTATGAGTCGGAAATATGATTCCATGTCTCATTTGGCCATTAAGTGTATCGTGACATCATCACAATGGCCTTGGAACTCAAAATACGAATTTGCATATTATGAAGTCAGCATATTTATGTAAAATTGATTGTATCTCTGTAAATATTGATCAATTTTCTTTAAAATTTCGATGTGTTGTAGCTAAGACAATTCTCTACAAGCGCAGTAATAACCATTTTTCATTTTGATGACGTCATCATAGTGAAAATTTTGATTAAAGGCCTCATGTCAAAAACTTCATAATTTGCGTGTTATGCCTATAGAAGGTGAATTTAGTTCACGTTATGAATCTACATGATATTGTTTTTTAAGAATTTGTAAGCAGTATGTCGCTTATTTTTGCTCTATTTTGTCTCAAGTTTTAGTTGACCAGCCCACCTATACTTGTTCCAAACAAGTATTATATGTCTAGTTTATTTTTCTTATTTCGACCCACTTTTTTGTTAGCAAAATAACTTTGAAATGGTTCAATCAAATGCTTTGATATTTGGCACACATATGTATAGGCACATGGACAAAACACAGTAAGGTTTTCAACCTTGACCTTGACTGATGACGTCATCTAGGCGCCATTTTGTGAAATTTTCTGAAAATAAACTCATGATCATATCTTCATAACCAAAAGGTATTTCTCATTCATATTTTTCATGATCAAGGTCAATATCAGTCCAGTCAATTTCAGGTCAAAAAACGCGCGCGTGCGCGTACGTCCGCGCGTCAGTGCGCGTGCAAAATGTTTAAATGCTCAAAATCGTCTCAAATTTATTTTGCATACGTTTCAGGTCATTTTAAGCATTTTATAAAAAATCGCGCGTACGAGCATGCGCGCGCGTTTTCGCGCGTAACACCATTACCAAACATAGAATCGCCATTTTTTTTTCTTTCATGATATTTCTCATATTTTTTCAAGGAAATTGATACCATGTTTATCTCTTTATGACCATTATTAACAAGATGAGCGTAAATTCAAGATAAATGTCAGTGCGCGCGAGCTCTTTTAATACATAGCATATATAGGCAAAAACATGCTTATACAAAATCCGTTATAGCCCTTTAAAATGCACCGGGATCCTCAATTTTTTTTCATATTAAGATAGAGTATGAGTCGGAAATATGATTCCATGTCTCATTTGGCCATTTAGTGTATCGTGACATCATCACAATGGCCTTGAAACTCAAAATACGAATTTGTATATTATGACGTCAGCATATTTATGTAAAATTGATTGTATCTCTGTAAATATTGATCAATTTTCTTCAAAATTTCGATATGTTGTAGCTAAGACAATTCTGTACAAGCGCAGTAATAACCATTTTTCATTTTGATGACGTCATCATAGTGAAAATTTTGATTAAAGGCCTCATGTCAAAAACTTCATAATTTGCGTGTTATGCCTATAGAAGGTGAATTTAGTTCACGTTATGAATCTACATGATATTGTTTTTTAAGAATTTGTAAGCAGTATGTCGCTCATTTTTGCTCTATTTTGTCTCAAATGTTAGTTGACCAGCCCACCTATACTTGTTCCAAACAAGTATTATATGTCTAGTTATTTATTTATTTTTCTTATTTCGACCCACTTTTTTGTTAGCAAGATAACTTTGAAATGGTTCAATCAAATGCTTTGATATTTGATACACATATGTATAGGCATAAAAATAAATCGAAATAACGTTTTCAACCTTGACCTTGACTGATGACGTCATCTAGGCGCCATTTTGTGAAAATTAACTTATGATTATATCTTCATAACCAAAAGTAATTTCTCATTCATATTTATCATGATTAAGGTCAATATCAATCCAGTCAATGTCAGGTCAAAAAAAGCGCGCATGCGCGTACATCCGCGCGTCAATGCGCGCGCAAAAATTTAAAATGCTCAAAATCGTCTCAAATTTATTTTGCATACGTTTCAGGTCATATTAAGCATTTTATAAAAAATCGCGCGTACCAGCATGCGCGCGCGTTTTCGCGCGTAACACCACTACAAAACATAGAATCGCCATTTTTTTTTCTTTCATGATATTTCTCATATTTTTTCAAGGAATTTGATACCATGTTTATCTCTTTATGACCATTATTAACAAGATGAGCGTAAATTAAAGATAAATGTCAGTGCGCGCGAGCTCTTGTAATACATAACATACATGGGCCAAAAAATGCCTATACACAATCCATTATAGCTCTTTGGGATGCACCTGGACCCCAATTCTGTTTTAATATTTGAAAAGAGTATACGTCAGAAATATGATTTCATGTCTCATTTGGCCATGAAGTGTATCGTGACATCATCTTAATGGCCTTGGAACTCAAAATACGAATTTGCATATTATGACGTCAGCATATTTATGGAAAATTGATTGTATCTCTGTATATATTGATTGATTTTCTTCAAAATTTCAATATGTTGTAGCTAAGATAATTCTCTACAAGTTCAATAATAACCCTTTTTCATTTTGATGACGTCATCAGAGTGAAAATTTTGATTGAAGGCCTCATGTCAGAAATTTCATAATTTGCATGTTATGACTATAGAAGGTGAATTTCGTTCACGTAATGAATCTACATGATAGTGTTTTTTAAGAATTTTCAAGCAGTATCTCGCTTAATTTTGCTCTATTTTGTTTTCAAATTTAAGTTGACCAGCCCACCTATACTTGTTCCAAACAAGTATTATGTCTAGTTTATTTATCAGGTGGGCTGTATCTAATACAGACCACCTTATATTTTTGTTAAAATCGCCTTTATTATCAGGTGGGCTGTATCTAATACAGACCACCTTATATTTTTGTTAAAATCGCCTTTATTATTTATTCTTTATTATTTATCAGGTGGGCTGTATCTAATACAGACCACCTTATATTTTTGTTAAAATCGCCTTTATTATTTTTATTTATTTATTTATTTTTCTTATTTCGACCCACTTTTTTGTTAGCAAGATAACTTAAAAATGGTTGAATGAAATACCTTGAAATTTGGCACAAATATGTATAGGCATATGGAGAAAACACAGTAACGTTTTCAACCTTGACCTTGACTGATGACGTCATCTAGGCGCCATTTTGTGAAATTTTCTGAAAATAAACTCATGATCATATCTTCATAACCAAAAGGTATTTCTCATTCATATTTATTATGATCAAGGTCAATATCAGTCCAGTCAATTTCAGGTCAAAAAACGCGCGCGTGCGCGTACGTCCGCGCGTCAATGCGCGCGCAAAATTTTTAAATGCTCAAAATCGTCTCAAATTTATTTTGCATACGTTTCAGGTCATTTTAAGCATTTTATAAAAAATCGCGCGTACGAGTATGCGCGCGCGTTTTCGCGCGTAACACCATTAAAAAACATAGAATCGCCATTTTTTTTTCTTTCATGATATTTCTCATATTTTTTCAAGGAATTTGATTCCATGTTCATCTCTTTATGACCATTATTAACAAGATGAGCGTAAATTCAAGATAAATGTCAGTGCGCGCGAGGTCTTTTAATACATAGCATACATGGGTAAAAACATGCCTATACAAAATCCGTTATAGCTCTTTGGAATGCACCGGGATCCTCAATTCTTTTTCATATTAAGATAGAGTATGAGTCGGAAATATGATTCCATGTCTCATTTGGCCATTAAGTGTATCGTGACATCATCACAATGGCCTTGGAACTCAAAATACGAATTTGCATATTATGACGTCAGCATATTTATGTAAAATTGATTGTATCTCTGTAAATATTGATCAATTTTCTTCAAAATTTCGATATGTTGTAGCTAAGACAATTCTCTACAAGCGCAGTAATAACCATTTTTCATTTTGATGACGTCATCATAGTGAAAATTTTGATTAAAGGCCTCATGTCAAAAACTTCATAATTTGCGTGTTATGCCTATAGAAGGTGAATTTAGTTCACGTTATGAATCTACATGATATTGTCTTTTAAGAATTTGTAAGCAGTATGTCGCTTATTTTTGCTCTATTTTGTCTCAAATGTGAGTTGACCAGCCCACCTATACTTGTTCCAAACAAGTATTATATGTCTAGTCAGGTGGGCTGTATCTAATACAGACCACCTTATATTTTTGTTAAAATCGTCTTTATTTATTTATCAGGTGGGCTGTATCTAATACAGACCACCTTATATTTTTGTTAAAATTGCCTTTATTTATCAGGTGGGCTGTATCTAATACAGACCACCTTATATTTTTGTTAAAATTGCCTTTATTTATTTATTATCAGGTGGGCTGTATCTAATACAGACCACCTTATATTTTTGTTAAAATCGCCTTTATTATTTTTTTTATTTATTTATTTATTTTTCTTATTTCGACCCACTTTTTTGTTAGCAAGATAACTTGAAAATGGTTGAATGAAAAACCTTGAAATTTGGCACACATATGTATAGGCATATGGAGAAAACACAGTAAGGTTTTCAACCTTGACCTTGACTGATGACGTCATCTAGGCGCCATTTTGTGAAATTTTCTGAAAATAAACTCATGATCATATCTTCATAACCAAAAGGTATTTCTCATTCATATTTATTATGATCAAGGTCAATATCAGTCCAGTCAATTTCAGGTCAAAAAACGCGCGCGTGCGCGTACGTCCGCGCGTCAATGCGCGCGCAAAATTTTTAAATGCTCAAAATCGTCTCAAATTTATTTTGCATACGTTTCAGGTCATTTTAAGCATTTTATAAAAAATCGCGCGTACGAGCATGCGCGCGCGTTTTCGCGCGTAACACCATTAAAAAACATAGAATCGCCATTTTTTTTTTTTCATGATATTTCTCATATTTTTTCAAGGAATTTGATTCCATGTTTATCTCTTTATGACCATTATTAACAAGATGAGCGTAAATTCAAGATAAATGTCAGTGCGCGCGAGGTCTTTTAATACATAGCATATATGGGCAAAAACATGCCTATACAAAATCCGTTATAGCTCTTTGGAATGCACCGGGATCCTCAATTTTTTTTCATATTAAGATAGAATATGAGTCGGAAATATGATTCCATGTCTCATTTGGCCATTAAGTGTATCGTGACATCAACACAATGGCCTTGGAACTCAAAATACGAATTTGCATATTATGACGTCAGCATATTTATGTAAAATTTATTGTATCTCTGTAAATATTGATCAATTTTCTTCAAAATTTCGATATGTTGTAGCTAAGACAATTCTCTACAAGCGCAGTAATAACCATTTTTCATTTTGATGACGTCATCATAGTTAAAATTTTGATTAAAGGCCTCATGTCAAAAACTTCATAATTTGCGTGTTATGCCTATAGAAGGTGAATTTAGTTCACGTTATGAATCTATATGATATTGTCTTTTAAGAATTTGTAAGCAGTATGTCGCTTATTTTTGCTCTATTTTGTCTCAAATGATAGTTGACCAGCCCACCTATACTTGTTCCAAACAAGTATTATATGTCTAGTTTTTCTTATTTCGACCCACTTTTTTGTTAGCAAAATAACTTTGAAATGGTTCAATCAAATGCTTTGATATTTGGCACACATATGTATAGGCACATGGACAAAACACAGTAAGGTTTTCAACCTTGACCTTGACTGATGACGTCATCTAGGCGCCATTTTGTGAAATTTTCTGAAAATAAACTCATGATCATATCTTCATAACCAAAAGGTATTTCTCATTCATATTTTTCATGATCAAGGTCAATATCAGTCCAGTCAATTTCAGGTCAAAAAACGCGCGCGTGCGCGTACGTCCGCGCGTCAGTGCGCGTGCAAAATGTTTACATGCTCAAAATCGTCTCAAATTTATTTTGCATACGTTTCAGGTCATTTTAAGCATTTTATAAAAAATCGCGCGTACGAGCATGCGCGCGCGTTTTCGCGCGTAACACCATTACCAAACATAGAATCGCCATTTTTTTTTCTTTCATGATATTTCTCATATTTTTTCAAGGAAATTGATACCATGTTTATCTCTTTATGACCATTATTAACAAGATGAGCGTAAATTCAAGATAAATGTCAGTGCGCGCGAGCTCTTTTAATACATAGCATATATAGGCAAAAACATGCTTATACAAAATCCGTTATAGCCCTTTAAAATGCACCGGGATCCTCAATTTTTTTTCATATTAAGATAGAGTATGAGTCGGAAATATGATTCCATGTCTCATTTGGCCATTTAGTGTATCGTGACATCATCACAATGGCCTTGAAACTCAAAATACGAATTTGTATATTATGACGTCAGCATATTTATGTAAAATTGATTGTATCTCTGTAAATATTGATCAATTTTCTTCAAAATTTCGATATGTTGTAGCTAAGACAATTCTGTACAAGCGCAGTAATAACCATTTTTCATTTTGATGACGTCATCATAGTGAAAATTTTGATTAAAGGCCTCATGTCAAAAACTTCATAATTTGCGTGTTATGCCTATAGAAGGTGAATTTAGTTCACGTTATGAATCTACATGATATTGTTTTTTAAGAATTTGTAAGCAGTATGTCGCTCATTTTTGCTCTATTTTGTCTCAAATGTTAGTTGACCAGCCCACCTATACTTGTTCCAAACAAGTATTATATGTCTAGTTATTTATTTATTTTTCTTATTTCGACCCACTTTTTTGTTAGCAAGATAACTTTGAAATGGTTCAATCAAATGCTTTGATATTTGATACACATATGTATAGGCATAAAAATAAATCGAAATAACGTTTTCAACCTTGACCTTGACTGATGACGTCATCTAGGCGCCATTTTGTGAAAATTAACTTATGATTATATCTTCATAACCAAAAGTAATTTCTCATTCATATTTATCATGATTAAGGTCAATATCAATCCAGTCAATGTCAGGTCAAAAAAAGCGCGCATGCGCGTACATCCGCGCGTCAATGCGCGCGCAAAAATTTAAAATGCTCAAAATCGTCTCAAATTTATTTTGCATACGTTTCAGGTCATATTAAGCATTTTATAAAAAATCGCGCGTACCAGCATGCGCGCGCGTTTTCGCGCGTAACACCACTACAAAACATAGAATCGCCATTTTTTTTTCTTTCATGATATTTCTCATATTTTTTCAAGGAATTTGATACCATGTTTATCTCTTTATGACCATTATTAACAAGATGAGCGTAAATTAAAGATAAATGTCAGTGCGCGCGAGCTCTTGTAATACATAACATACATGGGCCAAAAAATGCCTATACACAATCCATTATAGCTCTTTGGGATGCACCTGGACCCCAATTCTGTTTTAATATTTGAAAAGAGTATACGTCAGAAATATGATTTCATGTCTCATTTGGCCATGAAGTGTATCGTGACATCATCTTAATGGCCTTGGAACTCAAAATACGAATTTGCATATTATGACGTCAGCATATTTATGGAAAATTGATTGTATCTCTGTATATATTGATTGATTTTCTTCAAAATTTCAATATGTTGTAGCTAAGATAATTCTCTACAAGTTCAATAATAACCCTTTTTCATTTTGATGACGTCATCAGAGTGAAAATTTTGATTGAAGGCCTCATGTCAGAAATTTCATAATTTGCATGTTATGACTATAGAAGGTGAATTTCGTTCACGTAATGAATCTACATGATAGTGTTTTTTAAGAATTTTCAAGCAGTATCTCGCTTAATTTTGCTCTATTTTGTTTTCAAATTTAAGTTGACCAGCCCACCTATACTTGTTCCAAACAAGTATTATGTCTAGTTTATTTATCAGGTGGGCTGTATCTAATACAGACCACCTTATATTTTTGTTAAAATCGCCTTTATTATCAGGTGGGCTGTATCTAATACAGACCACCTTATATTTTTGTTAAAATCGCCTTTATTATTTATTCTTTATTATTTATTTTTCTTATTTCGACCCACTTTTTTGTTAGCAAAATAACTTTGAAATGGTTCAATCAAATGCTTTGATATTTGGCACACATATGTATAGGCACATGGACAAAACACAGTAAGGTTTTCAACCTTGACCTTGACTGATGACGTCATCTAGGCGCCATTTTGTGAAATTTTCTGAAAATAAACTCATGATCATATCTTCATAACCAAAAGGTATTTCTCATTCATATTTTTCATGATCAAGGTCAATATCAGTCCAGTCAATTTCAGGTCAAAAAACGCGCGCGTGCGCGTACGTCCGCGCGTCAGTGCGCGTGCAAAATGTTTAAATGCTCAAAATCGTCTCAAATTTATTTTGCATACGTTTCAGGTCATTTTAAGCATTTTATAAAAAATCGCGCGTACGAGCATGCGCGCGCGTTTTCGCGCGTAACACCATTACCAAACATAGAATCGCCATTTTTTTTTCTTTCATGATATTTCTCATATTTTTTCAAGGAAATTGATACCATGTTTATCTCTTTATGACCATTATTAACAAGATGAGCGTAAATTCAAGATAAATGTCAGTGCGCGCGAGCTCTTTTAATACATAGCATATATAGGCAAAAACATGCTTATACAAAATCCGTTATAGCCCTTTAAAATGCACCGGGATCCTCAATTTTTTTTCATATTAAGATAGAGTATGAGTCGGAAATATGATTCCATGTCTCATTTGGCCATTTAGTGTATCGTGACATCATCACAATGGCCTTGAAACTCAAAATACGAATTTGTATATTATGACGTCAGCATATTTATGTAAAATTGATTGTATCTCTGTAAATATTGATCAATTTTCTTCAAAATTTCGATATGTTGTAGCTAAGACAATTCTGTACAAGCGCAGTAATAACCATTTTTCATTTTGATGACGTCATCATAGTGAAAATTTTGATTAAAGGCCTCATGTCAAAAACTTCATAATTTGCGTGTTATGCCTATAGAAGGTGAATTTAGTTCACGTTATGAATCTACATGATATTGTTTTTTAAGAATTTGTAAGCAGTATGTCGCTCATTTTTGCTCTATTTTGTCTCAAATGTTAGTTGACCAGCCCACCTATACTTGTTCCAAACAAGTATTATATGTCTAGTTATTTATTTATTTTTCTTATTTCGACCCACTTTTTTGTTAGCAAGATAACTTTGAAATGGTTCAATCAAATGCTTTGATATTTGATACACATATGTATAGGCATAAAAATAAATCGAAATAACGTTTTCAACCTTGACCTTGACTGATGACGTCATCTAGGCGCCATTTTGTGAAAATTAACTTATGATTATATCTTCATAACCAAAAGTAATTTCTCATTCATATTTATCATGATTAAGGTCAATATCAATCCAGTCAATGTCAGGTCAAAAAAAGCGCGCATGCGCGTACATCCGCGCGTCAATGCGCGCGCAAAAATTTAAAATGCTCAAAATCGTCTCAAATTTATTTTGCATACGTTTCAGGTCATATTAAGCATTTTATAAAAAATCGCGCGTACCAGCATGCGCGCGCGTTTTCGCGCGTAACACCACTACAAAACATAGAATCGCCATTTTTTTTTCTTTCATGATATTTCTCATATTTTTTCAAGGAATTTGATACCATGTTTATCTCTTTATGACCATTATTAACAAGATGAGCGTAAATTAAAGATAAATGTCAGTGCGCGCGAGCTCTTGTAATACATAACATACATGGGCCAAAAAATGCCTATACACAATCCATTATAGCTCTTTGGGATGCACCTGGACCCCAATTCTGTTTTAATATTTGAAAAGAGTATACGTCAGAAATATGATTTCATGTCTCATTTGGCCATGAAGTGTATCGTGACATCATCTTAATGGCCTTGGAACTCAAAATACGAATTTGCATATTATGACGTCAGCATATTTATGGAAAATTGATTGTATCTCTGTATATATTGATTGATTTTCTTCAAAATTTCAATATGTTGTAGCTAAGATAATTCTCTACAAGTTCAATAATAACCCTTTTTCATTTTGATGACGTCATCAGAGTGAAAATTTTGATTGAAGGCCTCATGTCAGAAATTTCATAATTTGCATGTTATGACTATAGAAGGTGAATTTCGTTCACGTAATGAATCTACATGATAGTGTTTTTTAAGAATTTTCAAGCAGTATCTCGCTTAATTTTGCTCTATTTTGTTTTCAAATTTAAGTTGACCAGCCCACCTATACTTGTTCCAAACAAGTATTATGTCTAGTTTATTTATCAGGTGGGCTGTATCTAATACAGACCACCTTATATTTTTGTTAAAATCGCCTTTATTATCAGGTGGGCTGTATCTAATACAGACCACCTTATATTTTTGTTAAAATCGCCTTTATTATTTATTCTTTATTATTTATTTTTCTTATTTCGACCCACTTTTTTGTTAGCAAAATAACTTTGAAATGGTTCAATCAAATGCTTTGATATTTGGCACACATATGTATAGGCACATGGACAAAACACAGTAAGGTTTTCAACCTTGACCTTGACTGATGACGTCATCTAGGCGCCATTTTGTGAAATTTTCTGAAAATAAACTCATGATCATATCTTCATAACCAAAAGGTATTTCTCATTCATATTTTTCATGATCAAGGTCAATATCAGTCCAGTCAATTTCAGGTCAAAAAACGCGCGCGTGCGCGTACGTCCGCGCGTCAGTGCGCGTGCAAAATGTTTAAATGCTCAAAATCGTCTCAAATTTATTTTGCATACGTTTCAGGTCATTTTAAGCATTTTATAAAAAATCGCGCGTACGAGCATGCGCGCGCGTTTTCGCGCGTAACACCATTACCAAACATAGAATCGCCATTTTTTTTTCTTTCATGATATTTCTCATATTTTTTCAAGGAAATTGATACCATGTTTATCTCTTTATGACCATTATTAACAAGATGAGCGTAAATTCAAGATAAATGTCAGTGCGCGCGAGCTCTTTTAATACATAGCATATATAGGCAAAAACATGCTTATACAAAATCCGTTATAGCCCTTTAAAATGCACCGGGATCCTCAATTTTTTTTCATATTAAGATAGAGTATGAGTCGGAAATATGATTCCATGTCTCATTTGGCCATTTAGTGTATCGTGACATCATCACAATGGCCTTGAAACTCAAAATACGAATTTGTATATTATGACGTCAGCATATTTATGTAAAATTGATTGTATCTCTGTAAATATTGATCAATTTTCTTCAAAATTTCGATATGTTGTAGCTAAGACAATTCTGTACAAGCGCAGTAATAACCATTTTTCATTTTGATGACGTCATCATAGTGAAAATTTTGATTAAAGGCCTCATGTCAAAAACTTCATAATTTGCGTGTTATGCCTATAGAAGGTGAATTTAGTTCACGTTATGAATCTACATGATATTGTTTTTTAAGAATTTGTAAGCAGTATGTCGCTCATTTTTGCTCTATTTTGTCTCAAATGTTAGTTGACCAGCCCACCTATACTTGTTCCAAACAAGTATTATATGTCTAGTTATTTATCAGGTGGGCTGTATTTAATACAGACCACCTTATAATTTTGTTAAAATTGCCTTTATTATTATTTATTTATTATTATTTATTTATTTTTCTTATTTCGACCCACTTTTTTGTTAGCAAGATAACTTTGAAATGGTTTAATCAAATGACTTGAAATTTGGCACAAATATGTGTAGGCATATATAGGTATCAAAATAACGTTTTCAACCTTGACCTTGACTGATTACGTCATCTAGGCGCCATTTTGTGAATTTTAACTTATGATCATATCTTCATAACGGAAAGTAATTTCTTATTCATATTTTGCAAGATCAAGGTCAATATTAGTCCGGTCAATTTCAGGTCAAGAAACGCGCACGTGCGCGTACGTCCGCGCGTCAATGCGCGCGCAAAATTTTTAAATGCTCAAAATCGTCTCAAATTTATTTTGCATACGTTTCAGGTCATTTAAAGCATTTTATAAAAAATCGCGCGTACGAGCATGCGCGCGCGTTTTCGCGCGTAACACCATTTAAAAACATAGAATCGCCATTTTTTTTTCTTTCATGATATTTCTCATATTTTTTCGAGGAATTTGATACCATGTTTATCTCTTTATGACCATTAATAACAAGATGAGCGTCAATTCAAGATAAATGTCTGTGCGCGCGAGCTCTTTTATTACATAGCATATATGGGCAAAAACATGCCTCTACAAAATCCATTATAGCTCTTTGGAATGAACCGTGACCTTCAATGCTTTTTCATATAGATAGAGTATGAGTCGGAAATATGATTCCATGTCTCATTTGGCCATTAAGTGTATCGTGACATCATCACAATGGCCTTGGAACTCAAAATACGAATTTGCATATTATGACGTCAGCATATTTATGTAAAATTTATTGTATCTCTGTAAATATTGATCAATTTTCTTCAAAATTTCGATATGTTGTAGCTAAGACAATTCTCTACAAGCGCAGTAATAATCATTTTTCATTTTGATGACGTCATCATAATACAAATTTCGATTAAAGGCCTCATGTAAGAAAATTCATAATATGCGTGTTATGCCCATAGAAGGTGAATTTCGTTCACGTCATGAATCTACATGATATTGTTTGATAAGAATTTTAAAGCAGTATCTCGCTTATTTTCTCTCTTTTTTGTCACAAATTTTAGTTGACCAGCCCACCTATACTTGTTCCAAACAAGTATTACATGTCTAGTTTATTTTTCTTATTTCGACCCACTTTTTTGTTAGCAAGATAACTTTGAAATGGTTCAATCAAATGCTTTGATATTTGATACACATATGTATAGGCATAAAAATAAATCGAAATAACGTTTTCAACCTTGACCTTGACTGATGACGTCATCTAGGCGCCATTTTGTGAAAATTAACTTATGATTATATCTTCATAACCAAAAGTAATTTCTCATTCATATTTATCATGATTAAGGTCAATATCAATCCAGTCAATGTCAGGTCAAAAAAAGCGCGCATGCGCGTACATCCGCGCGTCAATGCGCGCGCAAAAATTTAAAATGCTCAAAATCGTCTCAAATTTATTTTGCATACGTTTCAGGTCATATTAAGCATTTTATAAAAAATCGCGCGTACCAGCATGCGCGCGCGTTTTCGCGCGTAACACCACTACAAAACATAGAATCGCCATTTTTTTTTCTTTCATGATATTTCTCATATTTTTTCAAGGAATTTGATACCATGTTTATCTCTTTATGACCATTATTAACAAGATGAGCGTAAATTAAAGATAAATGTCAGTGCGCGCGAGCTCTTGTAATACATAACATACATGGGCCAAAAAATGCCTATACACAATCCATTATAGCTCTTTGGGATGCACCTGGACCCCAATTCTGTTTTAATATTTGAAAAGAGTATACGTCAGAAATATGATTTCATGTCTCATTTGGCCATGAAGTGTATCGTGACATCATCTTAATGGCCTTGGAACTCAAAATACGAATTTGCATATTATGACGTCAGCATATTTATGGAAAATTGATTGTATCTCTGTATATATTGATTGATTTTCTTCAAAATTTCAATATGTTGTAGCTAAGATAATTCTCTACAAGTTCAATAATAACCCTTTTTCATTTTGATGACGTCATCAGAGTGAAAATTTTGATTGAAGGCCTCATGTCAGAAATTTCATAATTTGCATGTTATGACTATAGAAGGTGAATTTCGTTCACGTAATGAATCTACATGATAGTGTTTTTTAAGAATTTTCAAGCAGTATCTCGCTTAATTTTGCTCTATTTTGTTTTCAAATTTAAGTTGACCAGCCCACCTATACTTGTTCCAAACAAGTATTATGTCTAGTTTATTTATCAGGTGGGCTGTATCTAATACAGACCACCTTATATTTTTGTTAAAATCGCCTTTATTATCAGGTGGGCTGTATCTAATACAGACCACCTTATATTTTTGTTAAAATCGCCTTTATTATTTATTCTTTATTATTTATTTTTCTTATTTCGACCCACTTTTTTGTTAGCAAAATAACTTTGAAATGGTTCAATCAAATGCTTTGATATTTGGCACACATATGTATAGGCACATGGACAAAACACAGTAAGGTTTTCAACCTTGACCTTGACTGATGACGTCATCTAGGCGCCATTTTGTGAAATTTTCTGAAAATAAACTCATGATCATATCTTCATAACCAAAAGGTATTTCTCATTCATATTTTTCATGATCAAGGTCAATATCAGTCCAGTCAATTTCAGGTCAAAAAACGCGCGCGTGCGCGTACGTCCGCGCGTCAGTGCGCGTGCAAAATGTTTAAATGCTCAAAATCGTCTCAAATTTATTTTGCATACGTTTCAGGTCATTTTAAGCATTTTATAAAAAATCGCGCGTACGAGCATGCGCGCGCGTTTTCGCGCGTAACACCATTACCAAACATAGAATCGCCATTTTTTTTTCTTTCATGATATTTCTCATATTTTTTCAAGGAAATTGATACCATGTTTATCTCTTTATGACCATTATTAACAAGATGAGCGTAAATTCAAGATAAATGTCAGTGCGCGCGAGCTCTTTTAATACATAGCATATATAGGCAAAAACATGCTTATACAAAATCCGTTATAGCCCTTTAAAATGCACCGGGATCCTCAATTTTTTTTCATATTAAGATAGAGTATGAGTCGGAAATATGATTCCATGTCTCATTTGGCCATTTAGTGTATCGTGACATCATCACAATGGCCTTGAAACTCAAAATACGAATTTGTATATTATGACGTCAGCATATTTATGTAAAATTGATTGTATCTCTGTAAATATTGATCAATTTTCTTCAAAATTTCGATATGTTGTAGCTAAGACAATTCTGTACAAGCGCAGTAATAACCATTTTTCATTTTGATGACGTCATCATAGTGAAAATTTTGATTAAAGGCCTCATGTCAAAAACTTCATAATTTGCGTGTTATGCCTATAGAAGGTGAATTTAGTTCACGTTATGAATCTACATGATATTGTTTTTTAAGAATTTGTAAGCAGTATGTCGCTCATTTTTGCTCTATTTTGTCTCAAATGTTAGTTGACCAGCCCACCTATACTTGTTCCAAACAAGTATTATATGTCTAGTTATTTATTTATTTTTCTTATTTCGACCCACTTTTTTGTTAGCAAGATAACTTTGAAATGGTTCAATCAAATGCTTTGATATTTGATACACATATGTATAGGCATAAAAATAAATCGAAATAACGTTTTCAACCTTGACCTTGACTGATGACGTCATCTAGGCGCCATTTTGTGAAAATTAACTTATGATTATATCTTCATAACCAAAAGTAATTTCTCATTCATATTTATCATGATTAAGGTCAATATCAATCCAGTCAATGTCAGGTCAAAAAAAGCGCGCATGCGCGTACATCCGCGCGTCAATGCGCGCGCAAAAATTTAAAATGCTCAAAATCGTCTCAAATTTATTTTGCATACGTTTCAGGTCATATTAAGCATTTTATAAAAAATCGCGCGTACCAGCATGCGCGCGCGTTTTCGCGCGTAACACCACTACAAAACATAGAATCGCCATTTTTTTTTCTTTCATGATATTTCTCATATTTTTTCAAGGAATTTGATACCATGTTTATCTCTTTATGACCATTATTAACAAGATGAGCGTAAATTAAAGATAAATGTCAGTGCGCGCGAGCTCTTGTAATACATAACATACATGGGCCAAAAAATGCCTATACACAATCCATTATAGCTCTTTGGGATGCACCTGGACCCCAATTCTGTTTTAATATTTGAAAAGAGTATACGTCAGAAATATGATTTCATGTCTCATTTGGCCATGAAGTGTATCGTGACATCATCTTAATGGCCTTGGAACTCAAAATACGAATTTGCATATTATGACGTCAGCATATTTATGGAAAATTGATTGTATCTCTGTATATATTGATTGATTTTCTTCAAAATTTCAATATGTTGTAGCTAAGATAATTCTCTACAAGTTCAATAATAACCCTTTTTCATTTTGATGACGTCATCAGAGTGAAAATTTTGATTGAAGGCCTCATGTCAGAAATTTCATAATTTGCATGTTATGACTATAGAAGGTGAATTTCGTTCACGTAATGAATCTACATGATAGTGTTTTTTAAGAATTTTCAAGCAGTATCTCGCTTAATTTTGCTCTATTTTGTTTTCAAATTTAAGTTGACCAGCCCACCTATACTTGTTCCAAACAAGTATTATGTCTAGTTTATTTATCAGGTGGGCTGTATCTAATACAGACCACCTTATATTTTTGTTAAAATCGCCTTTATTATCAGGTGGGCTGTATCTAATACAGACCACCTTATATTTTTGTTAAAATCGCCTTTATTATTTATTCTTTATTATTTATTTTTCTTATTTCGACCCACTTTTTTGTTAGCAAAATAACTTTGAAATGGTTCAATCAAATGCTTTGATATTTGGCACACATATGTATAGGCACATGGACAAAACACAGTAAGGTTTTCAACCTTGACCTTGACTGATGACGTCATCTAGGCGCCATTTTGTGAAATTTTCTGAAAATAAACTCATGATCATATCTTCATAACCAAAAGGTATTTCTCATTCATATTTTTCATGATCAAGGTCAATATCAGTCCAGTCAATTTCAGGTCAAAAAACGCGCGCGTGCGCGTACGTCCGCGCGTCAGTGCGCGTGCAAAATGTTTAAATGCTCAAAATCGTCTCAAATTTATTTTGCATACGTTTCAGGTCATTTTAAGCATTTTATAAAAAATCGCGCGTACGAGCATGCGCGCGCGTTTTCGCGCGTAACACCATTACCAAACATAGAATCGCCATTTTTTTTTCTTTCATGATATTTCTCATATTTTTTCAAGGAAATTGATACCATGTTTATCTCTTTATGACCATTATTAACAAGATGAGCGTAAATTCAAGATAAATGTCAGTGCGCGCGAGCTCTTTTAATACATAGCATATATAGGCAAAAACATGCTTATACAAAATCCGTTATAGCCCTTTAAAATGCACCGGGATCCTCAATTTTTTTTCATATTAAGATAGAGTATGAGTCGGAAATATGATTCCATGTCTCATTTGGCCATTTAGTGTATCGTGACATCATCACAATGGCCTTGAAACTCAAAATACGAATTTGTATATTATGACGTCAGCATATTTATGTAAAATTGATTGTATCTCTGTAAATATTGATCAATTTTCTTCAAAATTTCGATATGTTGTAGCTAAGACAATTCTGTACAAGCGCAGTAATAACCATTTTTCATTTTGATGACGTCATCATAGTGAAAATTTTGATTAAAGGCCTCATGTCAAAAACTTCATAATTTGCGTGTTATGCCTATAGAAGGTGAATTTAGTTCACGTTATGAATCTACATGATATTGTTTTTTAAGAATTTGTAAGCAGTATGTCGCTCATTTTTGCTCTATTTTGTCTCAAATGTTAGTTGACCAGCCCACCTATACTTGTTCCAAACAAGTATTATATGTCTAGTTATTTATCAGGTGGGCTGTATTTAATACAGACCACCTTATAATTTTGTTAAAATTGCCTTTATTATTATTTATTTATTATTATTTATTTATTTTTCTTATTTCGACCCACTTTTTTGTTAGCAAGATAACTTTGAAATGGTTTAATCAAATAACTTGAAATTTGGCACAAATATGTGTAGGCATATATAGGTATCAAAATAACGTTTTCAACCTTGACCTTGACTGATTACGTCATCTAGGCGCCATTTTGTGAATTTTAACTTATGATCATATCTTCATAACGGAAAGTAATTTCTTATTCATATTTTGCAAGATCAAGGTCAATATTAGTCCGGTCAATTTCAGGTCAAGAAACGCGCACGTGCGCGTACGTCCGCGCGTCAATGCGCGCGCAAAATTTTTAAATGCTCAAAATCGTCTCAAATTTATTTTGCATACGTTTCAGGTCATTTAAAGCATTTTATAAAAAATCGCGCGTACGAGCATGCGCGCGCGTTTTCGCGCGTAACACCATTTAAAAACATAGAATCGCCATTTTTTTTTCTTTCATGATATTTCTCATATTTTTTCGAGGAATTTGATACCATGCTTATCTCTTTATGACCATTAATAACAAGATGAGCGTCAATTCAAGATAAATGTCTGTGCGCGCGAGCTCTTTTATTACATAGCATATATGGGCAAAAACATGCCTCTACAAAATCCATTATAGCTCTTTGGAATGAACCGTGACCTTCAATGCTTTTTCATATAGATAGAGTATGAGTCGGAAATATGATTCCATGTCTCATTTGGCCATTAAGTGTATCGTGACATCATCACAATGGCCTTGGAACTCAAAATACGAATTTGCATATTATGACGTCAGCATATTTATGTAAAATTTATTGTATCTCTGTAAATATTGATCAATTTTCTTCAAAATTTCGATATGTTGTAGCTAAGACAATTCTCTACAAGCGCAGTAATAATCATTTTTCATTTTGATGACGTCATCATAATACAAATTTCGATTAAAGGCCTCATGTAAGAAAATTCATAATATGCGTGTTATGCCCATAGAAGGTGAATTTCGTTCACGTCATGAATCTACATGATATTGTTTGATAAGAATTTTAAAGCAGTATCTCGCTTATTTTCTCTCTTTTTTGTCACAAATTTTAGTTGACCAGCCCACCTATACTTGTTCCAAACAAGTATTACATGTCTAGTTTATTTTTCTTATTTCGACCCACTTTTTTGTTAGCAAGATAACTTTGAAATGGTTCAATCAAATGCTTTGATATTTGATACACATATGTATAGGCATAAAAATAAATCGAAATAACGTTTTCAACCTTGACCTTGACTGATGACGTCATCTAGGCGCCATTTTGTGAAAATTAACTTATGATTATATCTTCATAACCAAAAGTAATTTCTCATTCATATTTATCATGATTAAGGTCAATATCAATCCAGTCAATGTCAGGTCAAAAAAAGCGCGCATGCGCGTACATCCGCGCGTCAATGCGCGCGCAAAAATTTAAAATGCTCAAAATCGTCTCAAATTTATTTTGCATACGTTTCAGGTCATATTAAGCATTTTATAAAAAATCGCGCGTACCAGCATGCGCGCGCGTTTTCGCGCGTAACACCACTACAAAACATAGAATCGCCATTTTTTTTTCTTTCATGATATTTCTCATATTTTTTCAAGGAATTTGATACCATGTTTATCTCTTTATGACCATTATTAACAAGATGAGCGTAAATTAAAGATAAATGTCAGTGCGCGCGAGCTCTTGTAATACATAACATACATGGGCCAAAAAATGCCTATACACAATCCATTATAGCTCTTTGGGATGCACCTGGACCCCAATTCTGTTTTAATATTTGAAAAGAGTATACGTCAGAAATATGATTTCATGTCTCATTTGGCCATGAAGTGTATCGTGACATCATCTTAATGGCCTTGGAACTCAAAATACGAATTTGCATATTATGACGTCAGCATATTTATGGAAAATTGATTGTATCTCTGTATATATTGATTGATTTTCTTCAAAATTTCAATATGTTGTAGCTAAGATAATTCTCTACAAGTTCAATAATAACCCTTTTTCATTTTGATGACGTCATCAGAGTGAAAATTTTGATTGAAGGCCTCATGTCAGAAATTTCATAATTTGCATGTTATGACTATAGAAGGTGAATTTCGTTCACGTAATGAATCTACATGATAGTGTTTTTTAAGAATTTTCAAGCAGTATCTCGCTTAATTTTGCTCTATTTTGTTTTCAAATTTAAGTTGACCAGCCCACCTATACTTGTTCCAAACAAGTATTATGTCTAGTTTATTTATCAGGTGGGCTGTATCTAATACAGACCACCTTATATTTTTGTTAAAATCGCCTTTATTATCAGGTGGGCTGTATCTAATACAGACCACCTTATATTTTTGTTAAAATCGCCTTTATTATTTATTCTTTATTATCAGGTGGGCTGTATCTAATACAGACCACCTATTTTTGTTAAAATCGCCTTTATTATTTATTCTTTATTATCAGGTGGGCTGTATCTAATACAGACCACCTTATATTTTTGTTAAAATTGCCTTTATTATTATTTATTTATTTATTTATTTATTTTTCTTATTTCGACCCACTTTTTTGTTAGCAAGATAAGTTGAAAATGGCTCAATCAAATGATTTGATATTTAGCACACATATGTATAGCCATATCGAAAAAACAAAGTAAGGTTTTCAACCTTGACCTTGACTGATGACGTCATCTAGGCGCCATTTTGTGAAATTTTCTGAAAATTTACTTATGATCATAATTTCATAACGGTAAGTTTTTTCTCATTCATATTTATCATGATCAAGGTCAATATCAGTCCGGTCAATTTCAGGACAAAAAACGCGCACGTGTGCGTACGTCCGCGCGTCAATGCGCGCGCAAAATTTTTAAATGCTCAAAATCGTCTAAATTTTTTTTTGCATACGTTTCAGGTCATTTTAGGCATTTTATAAAAAATCGCGCGTACGAGCATGCGCGCGCGTTTTCGCGCGTAACACCATTAAAAAACATAGAATCGCCATTTTTTTTTCTTTCATGATATTTCTCATATTTTTTCAAGGAATTTGATTCCATGTTTATCTCTTTATGACCATTATTAACAAGATGAGCGTAAATTCAAGATAAATGTCAGTGCGCGCGAGCTCTTTTAATACATAGCATATATGGGCAAAAACATGCCTATACAAAATCCGTTATAGCTCTTTGGAATGCACCGGGATCCTCAATTTTTTTCATATTAAGATAGAGTATGAGTCGGAAATATGATTCCATGTCTCATTTGGCCATTAAGTGTATCGTGACATCATCACAATGGCCTTGGAACTCAAAATACGAATTTGCATATTATGACGTCAGCATATTTATGTAAAATTGATTGTATCTCTGTAAATATTGATCAATTTTCTTCAAAATTTCGATATGTTGTAGCTAAGACAATTTTCTACAAGCGCAGTAATAACCATTTTTCATTTTGATGACGTCATCATAGTGAAAATTTTGATTAAAGGCCTCATGTCAAAAACTTCATAATTTGCGTGTTATGCCTATAGAAGGTGAATTAAGTTCACGTTATGAATCTACATGATATTGTTTTTTAAGAATTTGTAAGCAGTATGTCGCTTATTTTTGCTCTATTTTGTCTCAAATTTTAGTTGACCAGCCCACCTATACTTGTTCCAAACAAGTATTACATGTCTAGTTATTTATTTATTTTTCTTATTTCGACCCACTTTTTTGTTAGCATGATAACTTTGTAATGGTTCATTCAAATGCTTTTAAATTTAGCACACATATGTATAGGCATATGGACATAACACAGTAACGTTTTCAACCTTGACCTTGACTGATGACGTCATCTAGGCGCCATTTTGTGAAATTTTCTGAAAATTTACTCATGATCATATCTTCATAACCAAAAGGTATTTCTCATTCATGTTTATCATGATCAAGGCCAATATCAGTCCGGTCAATTTCATGTCCAAAAACGCGCGCGTGCGCGTACGTCCGCGCGTCAGTGCGCGCGCAAAAATTTTAAATGCTCAAAATCGTCTCAAATTTATTTTGCATACGTTTCAGGTCATTTTAAGCATTTTATAAAAAATCGCGCGTAAGAGCATGCGCGCGCGTTTTTCTTTCATGATATTTCTCATATTTTTTCAAGGAATTTGATTCCATGTTTATCTCTTTATGACCATTATTAACAAGATGAGTGTAAATTAAGATAAATGTCAGTGCGCGCGAGCTCTTTTAATACATAGCATATATGGGCAAAAACATGCCTATACAAAATCCGTTATAGCTCTTTGGAATGCACCGGGATCCTCAATTTTTTTTCATATTAAGATAGAGTATGAGTTGGAAATATGATTCCATGTCCCATTTGGCCATTAAGTGTATCGTGACATCATCACAATGGCCTTGGAACTCAAAATACGAATTTGCATATTATGACGTCAGCATATTTATGTAAAATTAATTGTATCTCTGTAAATATTGATCAATTTTCTTCAAAATTTCGATATGTTGTAGCTAAGACAATTCTCTACAAGCGCAGTATTAACAATTTTTCATTTTGATGACGTCATCTTAGTGAAAATTTTGATTAAAGGCCTCATGTAAAAAACTTCATAATTTGCGTGTTATGCCTATAGAAGGTGAATTTAGTTCACGTTATGAATCTACATGATATTGTTTTCTAAGAATTTGTAAGCAGTATGTCGCTTATTTTTGCTCTATTTTGTCTCAAATTTAAGTTGCCCAGCCAACCTATACTTGTTCCAAACAAGTATTATATGTCTAGTCAGGTGGGCTGTATAACGTACAGACCACCTTATAATTTCGTTAGAATTGCCTTTATTATTTATTTATTTATTATCAGGTGGGCTGTATCTAATACAGACCACCTTATATTTTTGTTAAAATCGCCTTTATTATCAGGTGGGCTGTATCTAATACAGACCACCTTATATTTTTGTTAAAATCGCCTTTATTTATTATCAGGTGGGCTGTATCTAATACAGACCACCTTATATTTTTGTTAAAATCGCCTTTATTATTTATTTATTTATTTATTATTTATTTTTCTTATTTCGACCCACTTTTTGTTAGCAAAATAACTTGAAAATGGCTAAATCAAATAACTTGAAATTTGGCACACATATGTATAGGCATATGGAGAAAACAAGGTAAGGTTTTAAACCTTGACCTTGACTGATGACGTCATCTAGGCGCCATTTTGTGAAATTTTCTGAAAATTTACTCATGATCATATTTTCATAACGGTAAGTTATTTCTCATTCATATTTATCATGATCAAGGTCAATATCAGTCCGGTTAATTTCATGTCAAAAAGCGCGCGCGTGCGCGTACGTCCGCGCGTCAGTGCGCGCGCAAAAATTTAAAATGCTCAAAATCGTCTCAAATTTTTTTTGCATACGTTTCAGGTCATTTTAAGCATTTTATAAAAAATCGCGCGTACGAGCATGCGCGCGCGTTTTCGCGCGTAACAACATTACAAAACATAGAATCGCCATTTTTTTTTCTTTCATGATATTTCTCATATTTTTTCGAGGAATTTGATACCATGTTTATCTCTTTATGACCATTAATAACAAGATGAGCGTCAATTCAAGATAAACGTCTGTGCGCGCGAGCTCTTTTAATACATAGCATATATGGGCAAAAACATGCCTATACTAAATCCATTATACCTCTTTGGAATGAGCCGTGACCTTCAATTTGTTTTCATATTTAGATAGAGTATGAGTCGGAGAAATGATTCCATGTCTCATTTGGCCATTAAGTGTATCGTGACATCATCATAATGGCCTTGGAACTCAAAATACGAATTTGCATATAATGACGTCAGCATATTTATGGAAAATTGATTGCATCTCTGTAAATATTGATCGATTTTCTTCCAAATTTCGATATGTTGTAGCAAAGACAATTCTCTACAAGCTCAGTCATCACCATTTTTCATTTTGATCACGACATCATAGTGAAATTTACGATGAAAGGCACATATCAGAAATTTCTTAAGTTGCGTGTTATGCCTATGGAACGTGAATTTCGTTCACATCATTAATCTACATAACATTGTTTTTTAGCAGTATCTCGCTTATTTTTGCTCTATTTTGTCTCAAATTTTAGTTGACCAGCCCACCTATACTTGTTCCAAACAAGTATTATGTCTAGTTTATTATTTATTTTTCTTATTTCGACCCACTTTTTGTTAGCAAGATATCTTTGAAATTATTCAATCAAATGCTTTGAAATTTGGCACACATATGTATAGGCATATGGACAAAATACAGTAAGGTTTTCAACCTTGACCTTGACTGATGACGTCATCTAGGCGCCATTTTGTGAAATTTTCTGAAAATCAACTCATGATCATATCTTCATAACCAAAGGTTATTTCTCATTCATATTTATCATGATCAAGGTCAATATCAGTCCGGTCAATTTCAGGTCAAAAAACGCGCGCGTGCGCGTACGTCCGCGCGTCAATGCGCGCGCAAAATTTTTAAATGCTCAAAATCGTCTCAAATTTATTTTGCATACGTTTCAAGTCATTTACAGCATTTTATAAAAAATCGCGCGTACGAGCATGCGCGCGCGTTTTCGCGCGTAACACCATTAAAAAACATAGAATCGCCATTTTTTTTTCTTTCATGATATTTCTCATATTTTTTCAAGGAATTTGATTCCATGTTTATCTCTTTATGACCATTATTACAAGATGAGCGTAAATTCAAGATAAATGTCAGTGCGCGCGAGGTCTTTTAATACATAGCATATATGGGCAAAAACATGCCTATACAAAATCCGATATAGCTCTTTGGAATGCACCGGGATCCTCAATTTTTTTTCATATTTAGATAGAGTATGAGTCGGAAATATGATTCCATGTCTCATTTGGCCATTAAGTGTATCGTGACATCATCACAATGGCCTTGGAACTCAAAATACGAATTTGCATATTATGACGTCAGCATATTTATGTAAAATTGATTGTATCTCTGTAAATATTGATCAATTTTCTTCAAAATTTCGATATGTTGTAGCTAAGACAATTCTCTACAAGCGCGGTAATAACCATTTTTCATTTTGATGACGTCATCATAGTGAAAATTTTGATTAAAAGCCTCATGTCAAAAACTTCATAATTTGCGTGTTATGCCTATAGAAGGTGAATTTAGTTCACGTTATGAATCTACATGATATTGTCTTTTAAGAATTTGTAAGCAGTATGTCGCTTATTTTTGCTCTATTTTGTCTCAAGTTTTAGTTGACCAGCCCACCTATACTTGTTCCAAACAAGTATTATATGTCTAGTCAGGTGGGCTGTATTTAATACAGACCACCTTATAATTTTGTTAAAATTGCCTTTATTATTATTTATTTATTATTATTTATTTATTTTTCTTATTTCGACCCACTTTTTTGTTAGCAAGATAACTTTGAAATGGTTTAATCAAATAACTTGAAATTTGGCACAAATATGTGTAGGCATATATAGGTATCAAAATAACGTTTTCAACCTTGACCTTGACTGATTACGTCATCTAGGCGCCATTTTGTGAATTTTAACTTATGATCATATCTTCATAACGGAAAGTAATTTCTTATTCATATTTTGCAAGATCAAGGTCAATATTAGTCCGGTCAATTTCAGGTCAAGAAACGCGCACGTGCGCGTACGTCCGCGCGTCAATGCGCGCGCAAAATTTTTAAATGCTCAAAATCGTCTCAAATTTATTTTGCATACGTTTCAGGTCATTTAAAGCATTTTATAAAAAATCGCGCGTACGAGCATGCGCGCGCGTTTTCGCGCGTAACACCATTTAAAAACATAGAATCGCCATTTTTTTTTCTTTCATGATATTTCTCATATTTTTTCGAGGAATTTGATACCATGTTTATCTCTTTATGACCATTAATAACAAGATGAGCGTCAATTCAAGATAAATGTCTGTGCGCGCGAGCTCTTTTATTACATAGCATATATGGGCAAAAACATGCCTCTACAAAATCCATTATAGCTCTTTGGAATGAACCGTGACCTTCAATGCTTTTTCATATAGATAGAGTATGAGTCGGAAATATGATTCCATGTCTCATTTGGCCATTAAGTGTATCGTGACATCATCACAATGGCCTTGGAACTCAAAATACGAATTTGCATATTATGACGTCAGCATATTTATGTAAAATTTATTGTATCTCTGTAAATATTGATCAATTTTCTTCAAAATTTCGATATGTTGTAGCTAAGACAATTCTCTACAAGCGCAGTAATAATCATTTTTCATTTTGATGACGTCATCATAATACAAATTTCGATTAAAGGCCTCATGTAAGAAAATTCATAATATGCGTGTTATGCCCATAGAAGGTGAATTTCGTTCACGTCATGAATCTACATGATATTGTTTGATAAGAATTTTAAAGCAGTATCTCGCTTATTTTCTCTCTTTTTTGTCACAAATTTTAGTTGACCAGCCCACCTATACTTGTTCCAAACAAGTATTACATGTCTAGTTTATTTTTCTTATTTCGACCCACTTTTTTGTTAGCAAAATAACTTTGAAATGGTTCAATCAAATGCTTTGATATTTGGCACACATATGTATAGGCACATGGACAAAACACAGTAAGGTTTTCAACCTTGACCTTGACTGATGACGTCATCTAGGCGCCATTTTGTGAAATTTTCTGAAAATCAACTCATGATCATATCTTCATAACCAAAGGTTATTTCTCATTCATATTTATCATGATCAAGGTCAATATCAGTCCGGTCAATTTCAGGTCAAAAAACGCGCGCGTGCGCGTACGTCCGCGCGTCAATGCGCGCGCAAAATTTTTAAATGCTCAAAATCGTCTCAAATTTATTTTGCATACGTTTCAAGTCATTTACAGCATTTTATAAAAAATCGCGCGTACGAGCATGCGCGCGCGTTTTCGCGCGTAACACCATTAAAAAACATAGAATCGCCATTTTTTTTTCTTTCATGATATTTCTCATATTTTTTCAAGGAATTTGATTCCATGTTTATCTCTTTATGACCATTATTACAAGATGAGCGTAAATTCAAGATAAATGTCAGTGCGCGCGAGGTCTTTTAATACATAGCATATATGGGCAAAAACATGCCTATACAAAATCCGATATAGCTCTTTGGAATGCACCGGGATCCTCAATTTTTTTTCATATTTAGATAGAGTATGA
This sequence comes from Strongylocentrotus droebachiensis, assembly GCA_035222895.1. Lineage (NCBI taxonomy): Eukaryota > Metazoa > Echinodermata > Echinoidea > Camarodonta > Strongylocentrotidae > Strongylocentrotus > Strongylocentrotus droebachiensis. The sequence goes on along the minus strand of JAVYIG010004537.1, from coordinate 74,778 downwards.
GTCGGAAATATGATTCCATGTCTCATTTGGCCATTAAGTGTATCGTGACATCATCACAATGGCCTTGGAACTCAAAATACGAATTTGCATATTATGACGTCAGCATATTTATGTAAAATTGATTGTATCTCTGTAAATATTGATCAATTTTCTTCAAAATTTCGATATGTTGTAGCTAAGACAATTCTCTACAAGCGCGGTAATAACCATTTTTCATTTTGATGACGTCATCATAGTGAAAATTTTGATTAAAAGCCTCATGTCAAAAACTTCATAATTTGCGTGTTATGCCTATAGAAGGTGAATTTAGTTCACGTTATGAATCTACATGATATTGTCTTTTAAGAATTTGTAAGCAGTATGTCGCTTATTTTTGCTCTATTTTGTCTCAAGTTTTAGTTGACCAGCCCACCTATACTTGTTCCAAACAAGTATTATATGTCTAGTCAGGTGGGCTGTATTTAATACAGACCACCTTATAATTTTGTTAAAATTGCCTTTATTATTATTTATTTATTATTATTTATTTATTTTTCTTATTTCGACCCACTTTTTTGTTAGCAAGATAACTTTGAAATGGTTTAATCAAATAACTTGAAATTTGGCACAAATATGTGTAGGCATATATAGGTATCAAAATAACGTTTTCAACCTTGACCTTGACTGATTACGTCATCTAGGCGCCATTTTGTGAATTTTAACTTATGATCATATCTTCATAACGGAAAGTAATTTCTTATTCATATTTTGCAAGATCAAGGTCAATATTAGTCCGGTCAATTTCAGGTCAAGAAACGCGCACGTGCGCGTACGTCCGCGCGTCAATGCGCGCGCAAAATTTTTAAATGCTCAAAATCGTCTCAAATTTATTTTGCATACGTTTCAGGTCATTTAAAGCATTTTATAAAAAATCGCGCGTACGAGCATGCGCGCGCGTTTTCGCGCGTAACACCATTTAAAAACATAGAATCGCCATTTTTTTTTCTTTCATGATATTTCTCATATTTTTTCGAGGAATTTGATACCATGTTTATCTCTTTATGACCATTAATAACAAGATGAGCGTCAATTCAAGATAAATGTCTGTGCGCGCGAGCTCTTTTATTACATAGCATATATGGGCAAAAACATGCCTCTACAAAATCCATTATAGCTCTTTGGAATGAACCGTGACCTTCAATGCTTTTTCATATAGATAGAGTATGAGTCGGAAATATGATTCCATGTCTCATTTGGCCATTAAGTGTATCGTGACATCATCACAATGGCCTTGGAACTCAAAATACGAATTTGCATATTATGACGTCAGCATATTTATGTAAAATTTATTGTATCTCTGTAAATATTGATCAATTTTCTTCAAAATTTCGATATGTTGTAGCTAAGACAATTCTCTACAAGCGCAGTAATAATCATTTTTCATTTTGATGACGTCATCATAATACAAATTTCGATTAAAGGCCTCATGTAAGAAAATTCATAATATGCGTGTTATGCCCATAGAAGGTGAATTTCGTTCACGTCATGAATCTACATGATATTGTTTGATAAGAATTTTAAAGCAGTATCTCGCTTATTTTCTCTCTTTTTTGTCACAAATTTTAGTTGACCAGCCCACCTATACTTGTTCCAAACAAGTATTACATGTCTAGTTTATTTTTCTTATTTCGACCCACTTTTTTGTTAGCAAAATAACTTTGAAATGGTTCAATCAAATGCTTTGATATTTGGCACACATATGTATAGGCACATGGACAAAACACAGTAAGGTTTTCAACCTTGACCTTGACTGATGACGTCATCTAGGCGCCATTTTGTGAAATTTTCCGAAAATAAACTCATGATCATATCTTCATAACCAAAAGGTATTTCTCATTCATATTTTTCATGATCAAGGTCAATATCAGTCCAGTCAATTTCAGGTCAAAAAACGCGCGCGTGCGCGTACGTCCGCGCGTCAGTGCGCGTGCAAAATGTTTAAATGCTCAAAATCGTCTCAAATTTATTTTGCATACGTTTCAGGTCATTTTAAGCATTTTATAAAAAATCGCGCGTACGAGCATGCGCGCGCGTTTTCGCGCGTAACACCATTACCAAACATAGAATCGCCATTTTTTTTTCTTTCATGATATTTCTCATATTTTTTCAAGGAAATTGATACCATGTTTATCTCTTTATGACCATTATTAACAAGATGAGCGTAAATTCAAGATAAATGTCAGTGCGCGCGAGCTCTTTTAATACATAGCATATATAGGCAAAAACATGCTTATACAAAATCCGTTATAGCCCTTTAAAATGCACCGGGATCCTCAATTTTTTTTCATATTTAGATAGAGTATGAGTCGGAAATATGATTCCATGTCTCATTTGGCCATTAAGTGTATCGTGACATCATCACAATGGCCTTGGAACTCAAAATACGAATTTGCATATTATGACGTCAGCATATTTATGTAAAATTGATTGTATCTCTGTAAATATTGATCAATTTTCTTCAAAATTTCGATATGTTGTAGCTAAGACAATTCTCTACAAGCGCAGTAATAACCATTTTTCATTTTGATGACGTCATCATAGTAAAAATTTTGATTAAAGGCCTCATGTCAAAAACTTCATAATTTGCGTGTTATGCCTATAGAAGGTGAATTTAGTTCACGTTATAAATCTACATGATATTGTTTTTTAAGAATGTGTAAGCAGTATGTCGCTTATTTTTGCTCTATTTTGTCTCAAATGTTAGTTGACCAGCCCACCTATACTTGTTCCAAACAAGTATTATATGTCTAGTTTATTTTTCTTATTTCGACCCACTTTTTTGTTAGCAAAATAACTTTGAAATGGTTCAATCAAATGCTTTGATATTTGGCACACATATGTATAGGCATATGGACAAAACACAGTAAGGTTTTCAACCTTGACCTTGACTGATGACGTCATCTAGGCGCCATTTTGTGAAATTTTCCGAAAATAAACTCATGATCATATCTTCATAACCAAAAGGTATTTCTCATTCATATTTTTCATGATCAAGGTCAATATCAATCCAGTCAATTTCAGGTCAAAAAACGCGCGCGTGCGCGTACGTCCGCGCACCAAAAAATTAAATGCTCAAAATCGTCTCAAATTTATTTTGCATACGTTTCAGGTCATTTTAAGCATTTTATAAAAAATCGCGCGTACCAGCATGCGCGCGCGTTTTCGCGCGTAACACCATTACAAAACATAGAATCGCCATTTTTTTTTCTTTCATGATATTTCTCATATTTTTTCAAGGAATTCGATACCATGTTTATCTCTTTATGACCATTATGAACAAGATGAGCGTCAATTCAAGATAAATGTCAGTGCGCGCGAGCTCTTTTAATACATAGCATATATGGGCAAAAACATGCCTATACAAAATCCGTTATAGCCCTTTGGAATGCACCGGGATCCTCAATTTTTTGTCATATTAAGATAGAGTATGAGTCGGAAATATGATTCCATGTCTCATTTGGCCATTAAGTGTATCGTGACATCATCACAATGGCCTTGGAACTCAAAATACGAATTTGCATATTATGACGTCAGCATATTTATGTAAAATTGATTGTATCTCTGTAAATATTGATCAATTTTCTTCAAAATTTCGATATGTTGTAGCTTAGACAATTCTCTACAAGCGCAGTAATAACCATTTTTCATTTTGATGACGTCAACAGAGTGAAAATTTTGATTAAAGGCCTCATGTCAAAAACTTCATAATTTGCGTGTTATGCCTATAGAAGGTGAATTTAGTTCACGTTATGAATCTACATGATATTGTCTTTTAAGAATTTGTAAGCAGTATGTCGCTTATTTTTGCTCTATTTTGTCTCAAATGTTAGTTGACCAGCCCACCTATACTTGTTCCAAACAAGTATTATATGTCTAGTTATTATTAATGTACCTTCACCAGTCTCGTTTTCGTGTAAAAGATTATATCATGTTTTGTGTGGTTTTGAATAAAATGAACTTGAACTTTGAACTTGAACTTGAGAACCGAAAAATCTTAATATGTATGAACAATTATATTCAATCTATAAACTTGGATGTAACTTCTTACTCACGCAAACACGCATCACTTTTTTCTTTAAAAAAAAATATATTTGTATTGTTTTCTCTCAAATCAAATACATATTGTACAAATCATTCTTAACAAAACTATATAGATTGTACATTGATATTTTGGATCAAACATAAATTGCAATAATAAAAAGAAATCAAAAGTACATTTTCATAAACTGTTAGAAAATATTTATATATATATATATATATATATATATATATGATCAAGTATTATTAAAGTAAACTTGAGATAATTTTTTTCATTTTGACACACGTCAAATATACAGGCGCACGCACTCACACACACAAACATGCACACGCACACCCACACACACGCATGTACTCGATGAAGCATATAGTACTCTTGTATTTAAATGTACGTGTGTGGACACTAAAAATTAAGATTCAAGTTCCTAAACACAACGTCTTTAAATTGTCAAGGAAGACAAAACACATTACAATGAGATACATGTACCAGAAAGTAACAGAGAAAAAACGCTATTACAAGGAAGGAGACTAGACGAAGACTTTACAGAACAATAATAACGGTGAGCAAAAAGTGATATAAGAAGAAAGAGAGTAACGAACTAACAGGGGGTCTTTTTATAGTACAAAAGTACAGCTGTGAGGTCAATTAATATATATATATATTATATGCACAGCAGTGGCGGATCCAGGGGGGGGGCCCCGGGGGCCCGGCCCCCCCCCCCCCCCCTTGAGAAAAAAATCATGTAAAATCACGTGATTTTTACCTTTTTGGGGGGTTGGGCCCCCCCCCCTGGCGCTCAAGGGGGGGGGTGCAAATTGAAAAATTATCGAGGACCAAAAAAAAAAATGTGCTCACTACCCCCCCCCCCCCCCCCACTGAGCAGCTTTTCAGTCGGCGCGATTTTCAAATTTTCGGGAGGAAAAAAAAAAAAAAAAAAAAAAATTGTGCTCACTACCCCCCCCCCCCCCCCCACTGAGCGACTTTTCGGCCGGCGCGATTTTCCAATTTTCGGGAGCAAACAAAAATGAAGAAAGTTGGGCCCCCTCCCCTAAGAAATCCTGGATCCGCGCCTGATGCACAGAACAGGGAAAGATCGGTAATAGGCCGTTAGATAAATCAACCAGATTTATTTTCATATTCTAAGATATAGACAATTTCTTTTAAAAGTAAAATCAACTTGGGTACAGAACTAGTCTTCGACTAGCTCTCTTTCTCTCGCTCTCGCTCACCCCTCCCCCCCCCCCCAACTGCTTTCCTCTCTCTCTCTCTTGCTCACACCCCACTTCTTTCCCTCGCTATCTCTCTCTCTCTCTTTCTCTTCCCCACCTCCTCTCTATTTCGATTACCCCTCCCCTACATTTTACCCCATCTCATATACAAAAAGACTTTCATCATAACTTGGTATTCTAGACCAGTATGTTACAGAATGTCTCCCTCATGTTGCAAAGAATTCAGATCCATCAAATAGAAAATAAATTTGGAACTTTTACCAACAACAAAATATAAACATAATTGTAATAATAATATATTCTTTTTAAAGATAGACAACAAAGAACTTGGAAAGATGCAAGAATATACAAGACAAAAAATATTGTAAACAATGACACTATTCATATCGTTTGCACTTTTATTAATTCTTGAGTCACCTGTACACGTATACATACTGCAAATTATGCGGAATATATAAGTATTACTTTGATGTGACTACACGTACATTCTTGTAAAGCATGATTTAAAAAAAATTAACATTTTAAAACTCCTTCGAATTCAATTCACTGCATGGTGATTCATTTTGCGACACAACTAACACAAGTACCATTAAAGAAGTTTTAAAAAAACGCACACACATAAACAAAATCATAAATATGTTGAATGTCGGCATTTAATCACAAGAAAGAAATTCATAATCCTTAGTATTTGATTACAACTACATCCACACATGATTATAGCTTTTCAAAAATGCATTATTTGATGCCGGATAAGGACAAAATTCAACCTCTTAGTGAACAAATCCATATTAAATGATATTTCTGAACTCAATCTTTAATACAAATATATAATAATGATAATAGAAAACTGAGAAGAAAAAAAGTTCCTTAAACCTTATTAATATACATCATACACCATTTATCCATCAGTACTGTACATGTATATAAACAGTGTATTCTTTATCTTTGAGATATAAAAACTAGAAAATTGCCTTTTCAAACACATTCAGTAAATACTTACAATATATATTATAAAATAAAATCTGCCTCTTCACTGCACACATATTATCGAGTTGATAAACAAGTATTTTCAGCATTTCATCTACATTATTGCTGAAATTGACCCAAACTGCATATTATTCCATGAGTCACACACAATATAAGGCTGGAATGATAAGATGGTGAAAGACTTGTGAACTAGCAAGTTAATCGAGGCAGTTAAGTGACTACTACAGAACATAAATGGTGCCATTTTATTTCACGATTGCAATCTCTCCCATCTCCCAAAAGATGTATGTGTATTCTTTGGCAGAAACAACAATTTTTGTTTAAAGAAATCATTTCTCAAGTAGTTGATCGTTGTCTCTATTAAAATATTTCATCTTTATAAATTTGATTTCCAGCAGAACAATCTGCCTCTTCACTGCACACATATTATCGAGTTGATAAACAAGTATTTTCAGCATTTCATCTACATTATTGCTGAAATTTGACCCAAACTGCATATTATTCCATGAGTCACACACAAGTAAGGCTGGAATGATGAGATATGGTGAAAGACTTTTGAGCTATCAAGTTAATCAAGGCAGTAATATGTGACTACTCCAGAACCTGGATGGTGTCATTTTATTTCAGATAGCAATCTCTCAAAGGATACATGTGTATACTCTTTGGTAGAAGTTTGATGATCATATAGTCGCACATAAAATAGAACTAGACACAAAGGTATTCTCGAGTCAACTTTTTAAACATTTGAAACCAAGTAGAAAAGTACAAACGTATTGCAATCATTTGTTTTGTAATGATCGGTGTGCATGAAATGATGACATGCCATGGATTAAAATTAACAATCTTAAAATTCATGTACAGTTCTGGTAAATCTTAAAAAACTTTTAGTAAAATGTCTTTGAATTTAGATGAAATATAGGCAGATACTAGTAATACTGAGATGTTGTAAATATATTTCTCCTAAAGTCGTAATCTTAAACTGAAGCGAGGTAGAAAATGATTTGATTACAATCCCGAGATGTAAATTCAAAATATGGTAACCTGCACTACAAAGGTGTAAAATCAAGGAATGTGCGTATACCCTTTAAGTCTACATGCATGCTGTCTCTAAAGCGAAGCACTGGGATAAATGTAACAGGTGGAAGGATCCTAATCTAGGCGATTATATAGCTGTTATTTAGTGTTCGTTGCAGATATTTACACTGCAATTTACTGGAAATCATAAAGGGAATACCATATGATCTTGACTATAAATCATTTGATATAAGAAGACCGAGGGACATGAGACCATACATTCAACACGTTTCTTTCAAATTTCCTTTTTGTTACCAAAACTGTACATGAGCTGCAATCTTCACATGTATCATCTAAAATATGTCATACCTACGTGTACACATTTACAAGGCCATGACATCCGATATTACCAGCTGACTTTGGTCCAATCTTATTTCAACTTCTATCAAATAGTGATGTTAAATTCACGGTTTGACAACTGTCTATATAGGCATAGTAAATATTCATTTTGCATATCAACTGTCTACTTATACTGATATAAGTACTGATTTTGCAATTTAACAATTATTTGAATAAAGCAAAGCAAGAAATCTATTAATGTTATATCAAATATGTAGAGCCTCTGGTGCGTCATAATTGTAAGAAAGTGAAGTTCTGGAGGTTCAGAGGTTCACCCAGTATAAGAAATTAATGTTTGCACACAAGAAATTGGATCAATCTCTGAATGGATTTAAGGATGTGTATACCGGTACATGCTCTAAGAACAGAAACTTGCTCTCATGCAAGCATTTCTTTGTACTTTACTAGGCATTAACTGGAGAGACGTTTCTACATGTAAATATGATGCATACACTTGACAAAACTATTTTATAGCTGGATTCGCATGCATTCAAGTCAGTCTTAGAATTTAATGTACAATTGCACATACAGTGTACATTAACGAGGGTCATTTTAATATAATATAACAATATTTGAGTTTGATATCCCCTCTGTCATCCATAACAAATCTGAATACCCAATTCTTTGAAAATTCAACTAAGAAATAATATTTGGTCCAAAACATATACTTGCAATTAAAAAAAGTGCATGTATTTAAAATATATAACATAGCATCATATAGATGTACTTTGTACATTTTGAAGTGGTGCTTTCAGGCAGTAGTATTAATTGTACAACTGATAAGTATCGTTGATTAAATACAGCGATAACATATTACCGTTATTCCCTATATTTCAGCATGGCAGTATTTACAGGCAGCTTATAAAATACAAGGTGAATAAAAGTCACATTTTGGCAAAAAAAAAATTGAGCGAATAAGGGAATAAGTACATATCACTAATCCATTCAGCATCTAGGATGGATTTAAAAGAACACTCTAATTACAATAAAAGGTAACAAGTAAATTATTCATACCTTAATACCATGTTTTGCAATTTGTTTAAGTATGTCAAAAATTGATTTGTCCCAATTCATTTTTCTTGAGAATGTGACATATTAAAGCTTACATCTACAAGCAATCCCAATTTTATTTTTAATTACAAAAAACACAACAGCAAAACAACACATCAAATTTACATTTGTATGAATAATTCATTTTTAGAATACAATACATTTTTTTTCCAGCAAACATGTTTCAGAAATAGAATTCATCTGTCTTTGTATAAACATTGTTTGTTGGTAAGTACATTATACAAAGAACATAATTTTCTCTCAAAAAGTAGATTCATGACTAATGACCTCTCAATAATTTCTGTTCTCTAAAATATACATTAAAGACAAATATTCAATTCCTTCTTTTATTGCATTTACTTTATATTAAATATAAAATATCAATTTGAAGTAAGATATAGATTGATAGGCAATAATTCAGAAAATATTGGCAAAAATACTATGAAAATATTTCATTGAGTTTTACCATAGAATTTTAATATATTCCATTTATTGATCTATAAATCATTAAACAAGCACAAAACTTTGATCAGGATCAGTTTGCACATTTATAAAAAGGCCAAATAATTTGTGCACATGCCTATTAGTACATGTACAAAATATAGATCTTTCAACAATCTGTTACAATTCCTCACCATACACATGGACTTCTTTCAAGTATACTTTAATATGAAGAAGATTTTTATTTTTAAAGCAAGAAGACAGATTAAAATCATAGCTCAAGGAACAGCAAACAGCAATATTTCAGTATTCAATCTCTTTCTTACCAGTATTCACGTTACCTCTTTTGAGCCACCAAGTTTAATCTAAACTCCCCAGCATCTGGAAGTGACATTTTGAATTTAAAAGTAGCCTGATGTCTTGTTGTCTACTAAGACAGATGCGTAATTTGTTGAGAAGTACCCCGCCCATCATCATTATTATTCCTGAGGAGAGAAAGAAAGATAATTCCCATCTTGTTCTTACAGAATGGGCAAATATTTTGAAGGAAGCCTAATTTTGTTTAACTGTTAAACATATGGTATGGTAGTAGAGTGGTATAATCACTTGACTGGAAATAGGTCATGGAATTGACCCCCCCCCCCCCCCCCCTTTCTCCATGGCATGTTTGCCCTTGAGAAAGCATTTGACTGTGCGGATTCCTATTTCTCTATTTTGAGATTTATCAACATTAAATTATAGCTTATGCCGAAAGGGTGGGTAGCGTTGCGTCGCGTTGACTTGAACGAGACCATTCGTCCAAAGCCCCCCCCCCCCTGGTTTGGCTGAAAGGGTGCGTTGACTAGTCTTCCACATCAGTCGTTTATAATAGAATTCAAGGATTAGAAATTTAAGTTGTTTAAATTCAAATATTCAAAATAGAAACAGATTAAAAATTAAATCAAACTAGTTTTTATGTAGTCTTGCAGATCAGGCATTTAAATTAAATCAATAAATAACAAGAAACACAATCAAATAATTTACTATGATATCTAAAATGTCTGATATAGGTGTTTTCCTAGTCTTGCATATCAGTCGTTTACTTCTTGGACACAAATGTGGATTAGCCTACTATCTTGGGTTCCGTGTCAGCAATAAATGCTTGGTTTTATATTATCAAAGAGATACCAGCTAATAATATCCTCCTTGATATTATCCTTAATTTTTGCCATACTCCTTATCCGTTTACCTACAAGTATACATTGCCAGGCAAACTATTTGGGGGTTGATTGTATACATTCTATAGCCACACACCAATCATTTTAAAGGTGATTGCTACACTTTACAAACTTAAAAGGTACAAATTCATAGATAATCATTTCAATTGTTTATTGAATGTCCTCTATTTAACCGTAATTTTAAGGGAAATTTCAAAGAGCTGATAATGTTTTGCCCAAATTTATCTTTGGCATCTTTTTTTCTCTTTACCTTGTTTGAGCTCCACATTGACATCTGCCACATAAAGTCTTCTGTATTCTAACTGTAGAAATATGCCAATGTACAGCGGATCCAAGAAAAAAGAAACCCCAAAGAAACAGGTAGAGTTAAAGGATTATAAGTTTTATACGATTTCTTACTTTGCATGAGGTAAAAGGAATATATGCTTTCAAATGATTAATTATTGACAAATAAAAACAGCGATTCTTTATGATCAAGCAACATTGTTTAAAATTTTCATGTAAAAATCCATTTGTTCCAGATTTTGGTAAAACGCTGAAAACGTTAGGATCATACATGACCACAACAAAACATGAACTGAAGGAAACACAAAGTTTAAAACCAACTGAGATAATTCTTTGTGATTCTTTGTAATGCCATCATCATAAATAAAGGATAGTGGAGACATTATGGATGGTAGATGCAAAAATGGCACATTTGTACTAAAATGGGTCTATGATTGTTACGAATTTTTGAAAAAAATAGCCATCATTTTTTCAACGGCATATTTTCAAGGTAACCCAGCTAGAAGTTCAGCAGTGAGGTCCCCTTAAAGTGACTCAGTAACATTGTTAAAGATTGCTGAAAAAAAATGTAATTTTTTAATGAAATGTACTTATTATATTAACTCCTACTATACTAACCCTTTAACATACAAACTATCCTGAAAAAATTCTCAAACCACAAAGATATTTATATTTGAAGGCGTCACTGTGCGGCACCCTCTAACAGTAAATTCTCCAAACCATTTTTGAATTTTCCCAATCGTTTTTCCATAAAAATAAGACATAAGACAGGCTTTGAAAAAAATGTCAACCCTTAAATGTCTGGAATGGTATATAAAGCCAATTCATATCTTTGTGACGATTTACATTCACCTAAACTGTAATTAATTTGTAATAATATAGGTGGGAGAATCAAGGAATCGATCAGATCTGTTTTTCCCAAATTTTATCATTAATAATGGTCTGTTTTCACTCAAACTTTTAGATTATCGTCTTCTTTTAGATTATTCTTTAAGTTTGAAAAGCATTATATCGTCCTACATTCAGTGCTAAGAAAACAGACACTAAACAAAATTCCTCTTGTCATTTTATCTTATTGGGAATCGATCTCGCAAGATTGTTTTAACATGTATTTAAAGGTGTTCACAGAGCTTGCCATTCTCAATGATCTGTACAACTGAGGAACTAACACGCTCTGCTTCAAGTTGGTTCCTCTTTTCTCATGCCTTTTCCATTACATTTGTTGTTTCATTGCATATTTTTTGTGTGATATAATTATTCTTGTATTATGTTTTGCATGAGAAAATAAAATCAATAAAATAAAAAAATAAAAAATAAAAAACTGATTCCATGCTATATTTGAAGAAACAAGGGGGCTATGTTTAAAGCATTCTGTTTTATACTTTGGCACAGAAAGTAAACCTTCAATTGCTTGCCTCGTATTATGCTGATGAATGATAGGATGGCGCCAAATGATGTGTGCATTTGTACATCATATTAACAAGCTGAAATCCAAAACGTTTCTCAAATGGCATCCATTTCAGATTGCTAATCAATTAATTCACTGGATGGAGTCTCGTAACTTTTGTTTGAAAATATTCTAGCAGCTCGTTTTTTAACTTTCTTGAGTTTATCTGTTTGTTCCTGATACCGATTTGACCACACAGAGGAACAATAATCAAAGAGAGGCAATATGAGTGCATTATAAAGCAACTTTAAAGATGTATTGGTAAATAGTCCTTAGCTCGTTTTATTACACTGATATTTCTTTGTGTTACTTTTGTTACTTTGTCAAACGTGCTTGGACCAATTCAATTCTTCATCAATTAATATACCAAGACATTTGATGACGTTAATTCTTTTCAATACCTTTTCATTTATAGAAACGTTGAAGGTTGTTATTTCATTCTAATTTGTACACGAAGCTATGACCATGACGCAAGTTTTTTTCTGTGTTTAGTACAAGGTTACCAAGAGGGAAAGAAATGTGATCTATCAGAGAACATAATTCTTTATTTGCAATGCCATGTTTGCAAAGTAATTTCAACTGATTGAAATGCTCTGATTTGTGCAAAGTACAATGTACATCTACAAGTACATAATTATATAATTATATGGTAATCACTACCCAAAAGGAAAGACCCGTTCTATCTAATTAATAGTTTCATTTTCTTTATTCAGTTTAACCCAGGTAATACAAAGTTTTGGTATGGGGTCATGAATTTGGTTCAAATGAACATATTGGAAGCATATGCGAACCTACAATATTCAGTGATAGTTGTCACGGTTGAAAACAAGTCTAAATCTTTGAAATTGTAAATAATAAACTCGTTATGTTGTATAGCTCCCTCTCAAGGTCAAGATATTAATTAAGCTATAAAACAATGTTTCTTGACTAAAATCAACCGATTAGCTATTCCCGTTTGTAAATTATATATCACAACTACATATTCTGAGATTTTCATGGTCGCAGCTACCATTTCTAAGAAATGCAGCATGTTTTTGTTTTTAAAAAGTCTGCTTCACAAAAATAATTTATGAGTATTTGCAAACTCAGTAGGGGTGAAAGATAATGGGTATCTATAGTCTGCACATATATCTTGTAGCAGTGCATCAGGTTTTAATATAATTGACTATAAATTGATGATGAGATATGGCAAGACTTGTCAAAAGCAGTAGTAAACCAAGTTCTTATCTTCTGAAATGTGTATTGCTTTATACACAGTTGGGTGTTCACAGGTGTTAAAACGACTTACCTGAAACAATACTTGTAACATCTTTCCAGGATCTTTCTTTTGTAATGTCAGTGTGACCTAAATAGAAATGATGAAAAACATAACTCCATCTTTATCAAAAATGTAGCTATATGTAATGTAATTTATAATCAAAGAAAAAAATTAATAGCTCATAGGACACTCTCTGAAGAGAGGATTATAAATCGACTAAATGAACCACACAGTGCTTATTGATCGAGCTGATTAAAAACTGGAAATAACCTATAGTGCCCAGGTGCATACGCAGGGGGGGGGGATTGATAATAAAGGGGGAAAAATACCTTACCCCTCCCCCCCCCCCCCCTGAGTCGTCGTGAAAATTTTGGGACAAAACAAAAAATTGCTCCCCCCCCCCGCTTTTTGCGAATTGATTGAATTGAAGAAAAAAAATGTTAATACCCCCCCCCCCCCATTGAAAAAATCCTGCGTACGCCACTGATTGTGTCTAAATATGGGCGACACAGATAAATCAACAGAGAAGAAGCATTTCAATGTTCCATGAATGAACAAGTTAATGACAAGCTTTCAATGATGCGAATATCTTTTTTCTACTAGCTATGCAATTTTCAAGCATACATGTATATATCAAAGACATGGATATTTTTAAAGGCATCGTTTAACAATGTTAAATCTGAGATGCACTGCCCTACGTGTTATCAGTGTCTGTGATATGGTGTAATATTGAAGCCATAAACAAATTGCGCTTCAAAATTATCATACAAAGTGCCTCAAAAAAGTAAAAATCTTTGAGTGACCGGTTTTCCAATATTTATTTTCCCCAATAGACTGTAGTGTTATAAATCCGTTAGGAAAATAAAAAGAGAACTTTTGATTTCCAATCATAAATATCTTGATAATCAGACAGGCAATCGGCTTGTGAAAGTCATGGGATTCCCGACTGACCTAAAGATTTATAATTATTATTGCAGCATGAGTTAAATCCAGGATTCTGTTTCATAATCTGAGGCAATGTTACCAAGTGACTTTAAAGGGATCGTTTAACAATGTTAAATCTGAGATGCACGGCCCTATGTGTTATCAATGTCTGTGATATGGTGTTATATTGAAGCCCTAAAAAAATTGCGCTTCAAAATGATCAAGAAGTGCCTTAAAAAAGTAAAAACCTTTGAGTGACCGGTTTTACCAAACTCGTTTTCCCCAATAGACTGTAGTGTTATGAAAACTGTTTGGCAAACAGTTTTCAAAATGTGTAATTCCATTCATAAATATTTTGATAATCAGACATGCGATCAGCTTGTAAAAGTCATGGGGTTCCTGACTGACCTAAAGGTTTATAATTATCATTGCAGCATGAGCTAAATCAAGGATTTTTGTAAAGAATCTAAGACAAAGTTACTGGATCCCTTTAATTCTGGAGGAAAAAAAATGCCTACTTACCATTTCCATCTGTAAGGATGAGACATGACAAAAAACATGAATTAGATATCATATAAGAGATATATTGCCTGCTGAGAGCCATAAAGGATAAGATTAAGTGCATTTCTGACCCCCGCCAGATGATCTAACTGAAAAAATATTTGTATGATAATCTAGATTTATAATATACAATGCGACCCAGAAAAAAGAAAACCAAGAATTATCGAGTTGCATCAAATGAACATGGAGGATCATACAAATATTATAATTCTGAGTGAGTTATGATAAAACATCGATAATTCTCGGTTTCAGTTTTTCTGGGACGCACTGTAGTGTTTAATACAAAATAAAGTCTTTTTGTTATAACCCTGACGTTAGATTTACCCATGCACAATTCGCACCATCTCCACTAACTGGGGAGCAACCAGTCTTGTTTGGTGAATGAAATGGAAATTAACATCGACAATGGTTAGGGGTAGGTTGTGAGAGAGCTAGGGTCCTGTTTCCTTTTTCTTTTTTGATTCCTTCCCACTTTTTATCTTTACTGCACATGACCTTTGTACCGTTTGGGTTAATGCTATCCCCAGAGGGTGTTGCAAATACCCCTTAATGCCTGGATGTTCGACTCTTGCAGATAATTTTGAACCACTTACAGGACTAACGTACTTCCGGTGTACTGTATATTTCTGCGGCGTGGGCGTGGTACACATATTATGCATACACAATATACGCATATCCAAAAGCTATATCAAGATTAATTCCAGTCTTGTAGGCTGCTACTGACTTCCTTGGATTTTTTACAAGTCCATGATTGTTTGAGATGAAATAATAAGGGAACCCCACTGCATGTCCATCAATTTGTAATTGTTCTTTGTCAAAATGCCACGAACAGAGTCTCCTATTCGTGCAGTGATTTCAAACTTGTCTTGCCTTTGAAGCAACTTTATCCAGGTGGCGCGCTGTGTAGGATTTGTTCAGAATTTTTCCCCAAGTCACATCTCTTATTCAGGGATATCTCTAAAGTCTTTTTTGTTTACTTTCTAGCGACCAGCACACAGCAGATTCAGAGTATCCCACCATATTCTTACTGACAGTTCAGTTTATAAAACATAGAAAATTGCTGACGATATATATGTATATATATATATATATACTATCAAAAAAGCTGAAGACGAAGTGAAAGGGGCCGCCATACAACTATTGCAAAACGTACATCGAGAGCTAGCTTGGTGGCTATATATTACCTGCTGCTGCGCGGCGCCTGCCAAAACCGGACGGCACAGTACAGTGGCACAAAATAGACCGGAAGCGACTAAGTCACCAAGCTATTTGAAACTGGGGAATAAAATTAACATCCAGGCATTTGGGGGTATTGGCGACAGCCAGAATTCCAAAGTCAATTTGATCTAATTTGAAATGATGAAAACATAACTGCATCTTTTTAAAAAAAAAAGTATTCATACGATTAATACGTGTAGCACCATGCATGTATATTCACACATTACAGGTTTTCATGTAAATGTAAATTTTACAATTTATCCCAAGTCATTTGGTATCATTCGTGTGTGGTATGTGTTCGAGCTTGGATGAACAGGAGACATTGTTAAATAGAGTGCAAAAATCAAGTTGCGCCAAAGTTGCTTTTGTGATGCTTGAATAAAATATTAGGGGTTTGGGTATTGATTCGGTCTTTGCAGATCGGAATAACATCCGTTACAAAATTAATCATGCCAAAAGCATATGCATTTGCATCTCATTGCATCTCATTTGATACAATCAATTCATTCTCTCACTTTAATACTTTTGCGCAACTTCGCACTCTCGCAAACAATGCCTCCTGTTCATCTAAGCGTGAACACATACCACACAAAAAAGATACCAAACGATTCGGGACATAACACTCCTTCAAAATATGTTCATAGATTTTATTTTTTTTAATAAATGACAATTGAAAAACTTCCGTTGATGTAAATATCTTTTCTCTACGGGTTATGCAATGTTCAAAGTATAATAAATATAAGAAGAAATAGCAATTGCCTACTTACCTATTTCATCTGAAAGGATGAGACATGAAGAAGAAAAAATGAATTAGATATCATATCAGAGATGATCTAACTGAAAAATATTGTAATGATAATCTTGTTTAATATAGTGCTTAATACGAAATACATTCTCTTTATTTGTAGTATATACTGGTACCTCATATGCTGGAATGCTAGATTTGTAGCTAGAATATATACAATCAATCTGACAAAAAAAATACCTGGCCAGTGAATAAATATGGAGAAAATAAAGAATAACAGTTAAAACAAGCGAACAGAATCCTAGTCATTTCATGCAAGTGCACATGGGTGCATCATGTTGAGAGTGATATGTATACTTGCGGTACCTGTTTATAGAAATAATATTTGAAGCTCATATTTTGATAAAGATTTGGTAAAGGTACATGCTACTTCTAATAAAATGCAAAGAACAGAAATAAGTTATGGTGCTTGGAACACTTTAAAGGGGAAGTCCACCCTGATAATAAAATGTACTGTAGCTGGTATTAAAAGCAGAAAAACAAGAGGAACAAATAAGTGAAAGTTTGAGCCATATGTGATTGAAAGTAAGAGAGTTATGGCTGTTTGAAATTGTCATCAGTGACATTTTGCTCTGTACAGAACATTTCATAAATAATTATATTTAGGTTGCATGTATGATTGAAAATTTTGAGGAAAAATACAATTTTTTGATATGATTTAAGCACATGGGAGGGGAGTTGCCAATTTGTGTTTCATTGAACGCAACTTAAAAATCAAATCTTTCTTAATTCTAATCAGAATCCCCTCAAACTATCACTGGCCTATTTCTCTCATTTTTCTGCTTCTATTAAAACTAAAATATCGCCATCTGTATAGCCGCGCAATGCAAATGTATCCCCTGGCAGTGGCAGCGATTTTGTGTCATCCTTATAGTGGTAAAGTGTGACATAATCAAAAATCTGTTTTTGGAATTTCTCAATCTTTTCTTCATTTTCAAAAAGAGCATCAAAAAATAATGTCTGAATGCCGAAAACCAATTGAATATGTTAAGTATTGGCTCAGAAATGACCATCTGAATAAAAAAAAATGTCCTATAGGAACTCAGTATTTGCTCTGGTTCATAACATTAAGAGCCAGAGGAATATAACACTGAGTTCCTATAGGACATCTATTTATTCAGATGGTTATATCTCAGCCATTACTTGGCTCGAATTATTGTCAAGACTAGGAGCAGCATCACCAAAACAACATGTTGTAGATTAGAGTATAATGCATCTCCATACAAAATTTGAAAGAAATCCTGGGGGCAGCATTGCCAAAATCTATAGGCTTGTAGATTATACCAAGATACACCTTCGTGCAAAATTTGAACAAAATACCTTGAGAAATGTGGCCTATAGAGCGCACCCAAACCATCCACAAAAATATAGCCTTTTACCCTATAGAAGAGGGAACACTGGGGGCAGCATCACCAAAAGTTATAGGTGTGTATATTATACCAAGATGAACCTCCATACAAAATTTGAAAGAAATCCGTCAAGGACCCCACAGGCATACTGCCGGGGGATACAATAAACTTAGTATCAAGGTGGACTTTCCCTTTAAGTATGCAATAAACAACATGATCACTTTACAATCTTACTAGCCTATCTGATATGCGTCGTTATACAACGCCTACTAAGATTCTTGCAACCTCATTGGTCAATTCTTGATCACATGACATGCGCTAAAAGTACCATTGAACGGCGTCATCGACGCGGAGTGCAATTTTGTTTGATCCTTTCGCACCATTGCACTCTGACGTCACTAACGATGTACAAAGTATATGGTGAGCTAAGTGACGTCAGAGTGTAATGGTGCGAAAGGATCAAACGAAATTGCACTCCGCGTAAAAATAAACATAAAGGTTTGTACGCGCGGCGCATGGTACGGCATGGTTTGCTGCCTGCTTAATTAGTGCGCGCTCACTATCAGCAATTTCATAAATTGAAAACAAACAAAAATCGCTGAGATTTAGGCCTAGGAAAACTGTTTTAAGCCCGTTAACGTCTGAGGTGTTGTATAAAACAAATAGTGAATGTCAATGGCCTTTATTCGTGCAATGGAAGTAGTATGGAACAATATTTTGCATTCGGTGAAAGATGAGACGCTCCATTCAACTCGGCTGCGCTTCGTTGAATATGGCGTCTCTTATCTTTCACCTCATGCAAAATCTTGTACCATTGCACTCATGACCATTCACTATTTGTATAGGCTTTATGGCAAATATACTGATCCCATTATGGAGACAGACATCGGCGCGGGCGTCAGTCTCCATAACGCGATTAATACTTGTAAAGCCTGACGCATATCGGATAGGCTACAATCTTACCTGATGGGTATACGCAGCGGAGGCAAATACATGTACAGATCACTATAGACACGCCAACCAAGATAATGAATGGTACCACAATCACAAGGAACCCTATTTCAAGTGATGATTTACTCTCCTGTGGATCACCTGGCATGGACATATGTAACAAATTGTGCAGAGAATGGATTTCATTTTGAGTGCAATTTCCATGCACACAATATTTGAATTCAATTCATTTTGGGTTATTGATAAAGATCATTGTAGACCAGTCCACAGCTAGACTGATATATAGTTACATAGAAATAAGATTTGTTTCAAGTATTCCACTTAAATTGATAATGAACAGAAATTATATATCCACTGCATTTCACAAAGCTACTTGTATTATGAACTTGTCAAGTCTTGTTCTTTTCCTGATTGTGACTTTTTTAACCTGCAGTGCCTATTCACTAATGCACTCACAAACATGAATTATTTGTATGAAGGAGAATCCTATGTATATATATGATTGTCAAGTGCATTGGATTGTCAATAACACTCTGTCTAAGGGCATTGTGAGGGCCTATACGGCCCTGAAATGTGCTTTAGAAGAACTTATTATTATTATTATTATCATTATGCACACGTTGGCCCGAATTCACAAAGGAGGTTTGTCGACAAACCTTGGTTTTCGTACGTCATATGACGCGTTTTACGCGTTTTTTACAAACCTGGTTTGTAAAGAACAAAAGGAGGTTTACAGTAGGTTTGCGGTTGCACCATGTGTGTGTGAGAGAGAGAGGAATGAGGAGTCCTGAACAGGACTCTGACTCGGTAATCTTTCTTGGAGGAGTACCACAAACCTCTGTCTAACCGCAAACCTACTGTATATCTACATCACCATGCAAGCCGACACTTACAAGCAGCATCTAAAAGGAGGTTTGGCGAAACAAAAGGAGGTTTGAGCTCAAACCTTGCTTTGTGAATTCGGGCCATAAAATTCCACTTAAAATTAATGATAATTTGTATCACATTTTTCTGATGCCTGATCTCATCTTCATGGTTATATTCTAGAGAGTAAGTGTGGCGAAAAACTTGTCAAAATTTGATCAAGAACAATGTCACTTACACTTTTACACAAATTCCTTTTACAACAAAATCCAACGATGTCATTTTGACATTGCAAAAACAGAGGTTCTTTTGCTGATTTACAGGCAGGTCAGGATTTTTTTACATGAAAGATAGCATTTCAAGGCTTGTGGATAAAAGGTATTATATTGATTGGTTGAGAGCTCTTCACGTGACCAGAAATGTCTAACCATTTTGGGGTGAGGTTCTCTGAAAAAGTACTATTTGGGAGTTGAAATTCTGCGAGCGTACAGGATTTCTAATAATGCCTCCAGCAGGCAACTCAAGCGGTGTCACGGCGCTCACGCTGAGCAATCTAAGCTAATTAGCCACCGTCTAATTAAAATGTGCTGCACTACTGCAGTACCTAGCTGTTATTCTGCTTGATTGTAAATTTGTGATGTAGGATATAAAACAAATATACCCTGCCTTCTTTTTGAGGTACTGGTAAAAACTACATGGGCCTCAGTTATTCCAAAGGTACATTGGTTTCGGACTGCGCCCCTCAGCAAATAATACTATTGGAGTTACCTCTTTCCCCTAGTTTTGATCAGAACCTCTCAAGACAGTGTATATTTGTATATTAAAGGGATCGTTTAACAATGTTAAATCTGAGATACACGGTCCTACATGTTAACAGTGTCTGTGATATGGTGTAATATTGAAGCCCTAAAAAAAAATTGAGCTTCAAAATGATCAAGAAGTGCCTCAAAAAAGTAAAAATCTTTGAGTGACCGGTTTTACCATACTCGTTTTCCCCAATAGACTGTAGTGTTATGAAAACCGTTCAGTGAACGGTTTTCAAAATTTGTAATTCCAATCATTAATATCTTGATAATCAGACAGGCGATTGGCTTGTAAAAGTCATGGAGTTCCTGACTGACCTGAAGGTTTATAATTATCATTGCAGCATGAGCTAAATCAAGGATTATTTCTAAAGGATCTAAGACAAAGTTACCGGATCCCTTTAACATTAGGCATTTCTCACTACTTTCACTGGTTTTTGGAATGAATACAGCTCACTAAAATAGAGACAAGTACTTTGTGTTGGTTGCATATTTTGTTTAATCAGAATTGCGCACTGAGTTAGACGTCCATGCGCAGACAAGGGCACTCTAGCCATATAAAAAGCAAATAGACCTACTTGGGGGGTTAACTGTGACTTCTTCAGTAGCTGTAGTTGGACCATGTGTAGTTGGAACCTGTGTAGTAGGGGTAGAAGTAGACTCTATCCATGGGCAATCAGTAGGAGCATGGGATGGTGGATCATCCTGTATTGTACAGACCGTATCGCTGGTATGGCTGCAAAGGGTCTCTATAGTATTATTAGTTTCCTCACATTGTGCGCACGGTAGGCACTGACAGCAGTTGTTCACGTCAGGCATGAACATAACATCGCTGCATTTTTGGCATCTGAGAGGTTTGTAGAATGAAGATAAAGTCAAATATAGAACAATAAGAATAACAATAATTAAACATTTTTGTATATAACACATAGGCATAATGCATGTCACTATGTGCTTGAACCATGTGAAAGAAACTTATGTACAATTCTGTATGCTTTCTTCGCATCTCTGCAATCGATTGTTTGCCACATGTGCATTTTTGCACAAAACAATCAATATGATTGCTTTGTGCAACACAATGGCTTTGCAAAATTACCAATTTTCAGCCTTCATTATAGCTCTATGACAACAATTTTAACACTGATATAGATTAATTTTGTGCTTGAACCAGTTAAATATACAAGCCTTAGTCCACTTTCGAGAATATTACCCATTTTCAGCCTCATTTAATTATGACAATGGTTTTAACACCGATATAGATTAATCTTCCATACTAAGTTTCATTGACCTGGGTATAAGATTTGCGATTTTGTAAAAGTGTGATTTTGGAGAGTACTTTTCGCAAACTCGGTCAGTGGTAGGGTATATATCTTTTTCATTTGCTAGAAAGGGCTTATCTTGAAGTACAGTATTTAAATCCCCCAAAAAGGGTATGGTTTTGGCCAGGCACGATGGATCTACTGCCACAGAAAGATAGCCATTTTCAGAACTTTAGAGGGCGCTATTTATATCAAGCATGACCATTGGAGCGTGAAATTTGGCAGGGCTGTGTGCAATGACAGGGTTAAAGGTGAAATTCAAAGAAAATCACAAATATGTCAACTAATGTATCACTAGAAACTGGTAAGCTAACAGATGGCCATCGTACAAGTTTTAGGTCAACTTCATATCGGGTGATTTATAAAAATAAAAATACAACCACCTCCATAGCAGCTGGGATATACGAGAGATTCGCCGGAAAAATAACGATGCTTTAATGACGTCACTATATGGACCAGTACTGCCCAAGCAGACGACATCCCATAAAGAATGAACATAATTGCAAAGCTATTATTTGTCAAATTATAATGAGTTTAGTGTATATAAATGTAATGGCATGTCAAACCATACAAAAGGGGATATAATATGACCCGATTCTGATAACTAAAATCTTTTGCTTGTAAATACACAGGATAGTGATTAATTAACAATCAAAGAAACCAGACTTTCAAATAGAAAACTCCCCGGAATGGTACTAAGGACGGCATTTGTTCCCTCTTGAACCGCCGAACATACCGCGGTGGGTGCAGCTGAATATACAATGGCGTCTTATTTTGTTTATAAGCGACAGATTCCTTAATTTTTGTATCGCTGCATTTGTCATCAAAATAAAACCATGCGCGGGGTTTAGAGTGAGGCAATAGATTATACATTTAGCCTGACGGTAGTGAAGTAATAGAAAGAACTCAACAGAAGATGAAAACACAGGCACTGGAAATGTGAGATGTCATGGGACATCGTCTGCTTGTGCAAATCATGTCCATACTGTGATCTCACACATCTCAGCAGCGTTAGGAGAGCTCTTCAGGTGCTATGCCGGGGCTGTATTTAAGCGTTTTGTAATTTATAATAATTACTACTTTGAATGTTTCCAAGCATTGAATTTTGATTACCTTGTCGAATCAAAGTTTCAACTTTGCAATAATGAAAATAAAGTTAGTTTTTAAAATCAATGAATATCTACTTTAAGATACTGTATAAAGTTTGAGGCAAAATGGAATTGGTATGAGAAAGTTTTGACTTGTAACAGTATCATTATCATACCTATTGTTCTCTGTCTTGAAGAAGGCCGGGCAGCATTTCCCTTTTATAGGATCATGAACATCTTTTTCTGTTGTGCAATTATGGTTCTGTATTACTCCAGCTGGACAATCGTACCGACACTGTTGAAGATTTACAGTCATATTTCATAGAATTATCATATTTTACAATTTCTGGAATAATCCTGGAACATCTCAATATATTATATACTACAAAATGGGTGTCCTCTCTGTTAAAAATAGCTCTACATGTATGTCAATGACAGTATTAAGTATTCAGTGGGTCAATCAAATCATACAAACCCATATATTGGATACAATAAGATGACGATAGCATGTTTGTATGTACAGTGTACTTTATAATAATAATAATAATAATTTATAATAATTTATACAGTGTACTTGTCTTGCTTTCCTCAAGAGATTATCTTTCCCTAAAAATATGATTTACATGTAATTATTTTAGCGTCTGTGTATTTTTTCCTCACTTCGTTTTTATGATTGTGTATAAAGCATTATGGCTTAATCTTGATTCTATAGCACCCCCTTAATAAACCCCTCAAAAAGGTTTAGAAACTTTTTTTTTTGTTGTTGTTATGGGATGATCATTACTTTGTTAGGTATCACTGGAAGATGTGATTGTTCCTCTTTAAAATGATACCAAATTTGTTATGATTTTGCAGCCATGGCACGAGCAGGAAATCAGATTAAGGGGCAGGGTCAAAAGTGAAAAGTTGCAAAATGCACTGGTATGTTTAATAATGTTGCGCACTACACAGCAGCCCTACACTCTTCTAAGAAATAAGAATGCACAGTCAAACAAGAGCCATGCACATTGCAAATTTTCACTTTCGACCTTGCCCCTTATCTTGATGCGGTTCCATGACTGAAAATTCATTAAAAAATGGAATATAATTTCAAAGAGGATTGCATTAATGCACTTTTTAATAATACTCAACATAGCAATGAGTATGCCATTAAAAAAGAGATATAATCAATCAAACTTGAGTTTCCAAACTTTCTTGAGGTTTGAGGGGTTCATTTGATATCATGTCAAGTTCATTACATCATTATATCGATGCAAGCATCTTATGTAATCCCATGTAGTATTATACAGAAATACTCACTGCTTCAGGATCACTATTGCAAGCAATAGACGAATCAGTCAGAGCCATACAGCTAATAAATACACCTTTCAACACAATGATCTGTATGTGAAGGGATTAGAGAGAAATAAAATGTAAATGCTTTGAATATCAATTACGGTAAATGACTTTCTATGTACAGTATTGTAGCCTGGTGAATATTATCAACATAATCATGAACATTGTAAAGGCCTAGTAGGCTACAGTACAATTGAAACCCTTTGATATTTAACAATAATGTCAAATGCAATTTTGATGATTGCCTCAAAGAGAATAAATCCCGCCTTGATAGCAAACAACTCTAGAAGAAAGCAAAATAATCAGAAAAGAATACTGGTGAAGGTTTGAAAGAATTAAATCAGACATTCTTCATATAATACACCTTTTTCATTCTCACGATCATTTAATTTATATTTTGTCTTTCTCTTTCCCATGTCAAGACAGCTTCATTTTCATCTCCCTCTGACCCCCTCCTCCTTCTCAAGTTCCCATCCTTCCCTCCTTTCCTCTTTTTCACAACTGATCCTCTCTAGCTCGATCATCCTTCCTTCCAAGTTCCAGTTCTGAATGCATTTCTTGCACTTTTCCACCTTTTTTCATGTTTTATACTAGACTGCTTTGTATAATCTTCTTTTCCATCCCCATTCTTACTTTCTGCTCCATTTTATCTCCTTATTAGCCTTCAATTCTTTTTTGTATTTTCCACTCCAGCAAAACATAGAGAGTCAATGCTAATGTGTATTGACCTCTCCCTTACAAAAAAGTTCTATAGAATTCTATAAAAAAAATTCTATAGAATTTCTATACGCAATTCTATAGAAATGTTTTATAGAAATTCTATAGAAAAGTGGGCCACTTTTCTATAAGAATTCTATAGAAATTTATAACGGACCTCTATAGAATCTCTATAAAACATTCTATAGAATGGCCTTTAGAAATTCTATAGAATTTGTTTTATAGAATTCTATAGAATTTTTTTATAAAGAATTCTATAGACCATTTTATTATATAGCAATTCTATAGAAATGTTTTATAGAGATTCTATAGAAAAGTGGGCCACTTTTCTATACAAATTCTATAGAAATCTATAACGGACATCTATAGAATCTCTATAAAACATTCTATAGAATGGCCTATAGAAATTCTATAGATATTTTTTATAGAATTCTATAGAAGTTTTTTTGTAAATAATTCTATAGACCATTATTTACCAGTTGAAAACCAGTTTATTATTCAGTAGCGACCAGCAATCAATAATCAATATTGCATGACATCTGGCCACCGACTAAACCATATTTATATAGACTCCTGCAATTGCTCCATCACAAAGATCATTTGAAGCAAAATACAGTTGAGTATATCTTGTTAATTAAGTAGTGCGGAGATCTTACATACATATATACAAAATTATACATGTTTTTACTGGTTAGTAAATTACATATATTAATATATCTATTTTACGTCTTAAGTTACACGTTTAAAAAAATCGTACATATATATTATATTTGTCAATAATTGTCTAAGAAAATATAAATCACAAAATTGATGTTAATTGTCACATTTGCTTGACAGATCATGATAATTACATTTTCTGTGAAAACATGCAAATTATCATGAATATGCATGAGATACATATCTTCATATAGAAAAAAAATTCTATAGAATTCTATAGAAATTTAGATCTATAGGAAACTTATTCTATAGAATTCTATAGAGAAAACTGATTTCTATAGACATCCTTAAAAATTCTATAGAGAAGTGGGGACGCCATTTTTTATATTAAATTTTCTATAGAAATTTAAATCTATAGAAAACTTATTCTATAGAATTCTATAGAGGAAACTCATTTCTATAGACAACCTTAACAATTCTATAGAGAATTAACTTTTCTATAGAAATTTCAATCTATAGAAAACTTATTCTATAGAATTCTATAGAGGAAACTGATTTCTATAGACAACCTAAAATATTCTATAGAGAATTAACTTTTCTATAGAAATTTAAATCTATAGAAAACTTATTCTATAGAATTCTATAGAGGAAACTGATTTCTATAGACAACCTTAAAAATTCTATAGAGAATTAACTTTTCTATAGAAATTTAAATCTATAGAAAACTTATTCTAAAGAATTCTATAGAGGAAACCGCTTTCTATAGAGAATTCTTAAAAGTTCTATAGAGAATCTGGAATTTTATAGAGTTCTATAGAGTTCTATAGAACTCTATAAAGCGTTCTATAGAATTCTATACAACTTTTTTGTAAGGGCTAGCACTGCATACTTGCTGTGAGGCAGTTATTATTAGACCTATACACAAATATACACACCATACAATATTGCATAGACTGCAGACAGTCATGCCGATGTGGCTGTAAGCAAAGTTTGACAGTAGACTTGCAATTTTATAGGGATTGATATCGATAACCGATACCGATATGATCGGGATCGTGATCGGCAGTTGTCAAAATGGACAGTTGTCTGTGATATTCTTATCGTTGTTTCGGAGGCCGTTGTCGTCTGATTAAAGGTGTTTTAATCTCCAATTCCTGTCTGATCTCTTGTCATTCATGTTTGTACTTATAGTGAATCCCCTACAATTTTAATTCATCAGTAGGTTGAAAAAAATGTATTTTAATTTAGGTGTCATCAATTGTCACTGAAGTACATATTTTGAGTGAAATCAGTTGAGTTTTGTACAGTGGTGATTGAAATGTTGAGAATCAAATGCACAGCTTTTGCTATACACAGCCAGGATAGTGCATGTTCCTACACCATGTATGTGTGCATAAATATGCATGCAATCATTTATTGTTTATATAGCAAGCTGATTTATAGAAGATAATATTGGGTTTCTAAAGTTATTTTCCCATAAGTACACTGGTACAAAATCACATAGCATTGTATGAACAAGTGAGAAAAAGTGGTATAACACTTGTTTTCTCATTACCCCTCTCCCCTTTCTCATTTGCAACGTGACTGTAATTTGTATAGGCATGGCGAGCGGTCTTCTTCTGCGAGTTATGTCAGCTGCACCCCTATTATATCCCGCCCCCGGGCCTCTCCCGATGCCGTGCGGCGGAATTCACGCGCTGTCTGCCTGTTCAACGAGGTGTTCTTCACACACTCAAAACATCACCAGTTCAAATTCAGAAACTCTAAAATGTCACTGTTTTACTCACCAATGCAACCTGTCCTACAATGTTTCTTTCGAACAGGGCCATTTCGTGCAGTTTTTTTCGTGCCGTTCGCGCTTGTGCCACAGGGTTTTCGTCCAACACCACAGACTGTATACACCTTTAGCAATGGTAGCCCAAAATGTAGAGTGGAAACTTGCACCGCGCCGCGCCGTATACCTCCAACTACCAGACGATTCTTACCACGATCCGCCTCGACCACGCCCACTCTCTGAAGATGCGATCCTAGATCCTTCGCCCAATATCTTTTGTAGACTACAAAATAATAGGCCATTAATAATGGTCAAGTATGTTAAAAAAAAAAATTTCTTTCCTTGCCTTCATTGATTAGTCTCGATTAAAAAGAAATGTAGCAAGATCCAGATCCATATAGCAAGATCATGACAGGATCACTATATTGTTCTCATATATACTTCAGGCGATAGCGGCAATATTTTTAACGATTTATTGTTGCAGACAAATTTATCATAGGCCTACTGTTGTGATACGGAATATGGAATGGCTTTTAAGTTTCAATATATATAGGCATAATATTAATTTTTAAAGTTAGGCAAAACAGAGAGCTGGTAAAAAAGAACTTACGAAAATCACGGAACATTCCTCATTCATTCCTTCAAAAAAATTGTTTATACCTATTGTCTCGTATAAAATATAGATGGGGAATGGACACATGAAAAAAAGGAAATTGGACTGACTGAAGTTTAGACTATTTTATTATAGTATTATATCGTTGTTGGTTGTTATTATTTTCATGAATGTATACTATATGAGACATCGTAATCCGGTGACCCGGGTTCGAAACCAAGGCGATGCGCTAGTGCCCTTTGGGTAAGGCATTTATCCTCATTACCGAGTCTCTCGGAGAGGACCTTAAGCCGTCGGCCGTCTGGCTGCTTACTAACAAGCATTTATGCTTTCTTTTTAGCAGTCAGGTAAAATAACCACCACTAATATAGAGGGTGCGGTGAAGGGGGGTGGGAAAAGTCAGAAGCTCATTCTGTAGAAAAGCTTATACATAAACTTGATTTCTGGTAATGCGATTGCATTGTGAAAGAAAAAGTGTGGAATGGATCAGAAAAGTTGATCATATAGCATGTAAGTAATGGTGTGTAATGCAAGGTTCTGGAGTCATCAAAATCATCATAAATTTGGCAGAGTCTTGGTAAAGTAACAATCACTTACACATAAAGATGGATATGGGACGACACACATGGTGTCGGGGCTAGTACTACCCTGATTTCCTTATCTTTCTATGCTCATTACTCAGCCTGTATACATTTTCTTCCAACATTGTTTGGCACATGACATTTATTTGTAATCTTGAACATTCAGTGTAAGTTTCGTTAGATTCTGTGAGAATTCATTTTCTTTTTTTACCAGAACTCAAGTTTATCTTTAAGCCAAAGGTGAAAGATAATTAACGTGCTTTCTCATCCTCTAGTGTGTCAATATGGAAGAGAATTATAGTAGAGACAATAATAATATAAGTCAATTTGTATAGCGCAGCTACTATAATTATGAACTCTACTGCGCTCAATATGTCATGATTAGTATTACTCCGGCTGTGAGCTGAGCTGCCATAATAAGGCGCCAAACCATTCGAGGAATTTCTTCCTACCGGGTACCCATTTACTTCACCTGGGTGGAGAGTCGCAGATGTAGATTAATGTCTTGTCAAAGGACATTGGTATAACTATAAGGCCACAATGGGTAATGTCCTATGAAAAGAAATGCTCTTCGAATGCCCTCGTATTTGAAATATGACGAACAATTATATAGGTGAACGGTTTGGACCAATCGTTCACGTCACATAATTATTATGAACATCATTTTGTACAATTACTATGTGCATTGTACAATGCATGTAAATTTGAGCAGGACTGCCAATTTATTGTCATTTTAATTATTCAAACACGTTCAGTATATTCATTCTTGTGTGATCCCTCTCTCCTATAATTATGCTTCTATAGTTCTAGATGCTTTTAACAAGAAATCGCAACTATATAGGCAGAAAAATTGATCTTGTATGGAAAACTGACAACCGTCTATATAAGAAACTGAACATTTTATTTAGATTGTAACAAATCTGGAGTCACTTTATTTGCTTGCATGTGCACTCTCCTACTATAGGGCGAGATGAGAACAACAAGTCAATTAAAATTAATGTGGTTACGGTTGTTCTATATTGCTTGTTGAATCATTATGATATCATTGAAACATCGGTCGGGCCTATGAAATCACTATACACATGCCAGAATTTAACCTATATAGAGCTCCTCTCTTTTTCGCGATATGGCCTCATAAATTCTATCCATTAATTTATTATCTCTCTCTCTCTCTCTCTCTCTCTCTCTCTCTCTTCTTCCTTCAACATTATCTCTCTCTATTTCTCTCTCTCTCTCTCTCTCTCTCTCTCTCTCTCTCTCTCTCTCTCTCTCTCTCTCTACATATATGTTTATCATTATACAGTAGTTTAAAATCACTCAACACCGTTAAGAAAAAAACCTGCAATCACAATACCATCACTTTTTTCCCGGTGATAAACACATTACAGGCCCTTTATTACAGGCAGTTGGTAACTTGTCCTTCTTTATCCAAAAGTGAAATAATGACGTCGCTTATAATTTTGCAACCATACTGTGTATTTAATTGGTCCCATTTGTCAATCAATTACCAATTACATCCTATTGTGAGTGATCGCTTCCGTAATACCGCCGTTGTATCAACACTTGCTTCTGCGCACCTGCCGAGGTCGATGGGAGGTGGAAGTCTACACTCCGGTCTCCGGCCTATATACGTTTGCTTTGATTTACTGATCACCACTCGATCATGAGTTCGATGCACTGTAGGCCTATACACTAGCGTATAGTGTTGAGTTTAGTGGTTGGATTGCCCTTGTCAGCTATTAGCTGTTATTGAAAGGGGTCCAAGCCAAAAAAAATAAAAAACTGAACATATGAACTAACATTATACTCATAACAAGCAATCATAACATATAAATCACTTTAAAAACTATTAAAAGTAGCGGTCTTATCTATAGCAAAACAAAATAAAAAATAAAATGAACATAAAATAATACGAACAATATTATAAGAAAACATGACAAAAAGGTGTGTGAGAGAGAAATATGTATATACATGTATTATATTCATCTATGATTTATATACACTGTTGGTCATAATGGTGGAATAATTATTTTTACCCCAGTTTAGGGAAGGATTTAAAAAAATTATTTATTTCTATAGATCTAGATAATGGCACACATTCTCAGATTTTATTGAATATTAATTTGCGAGTGTTTGTTTTGCGTGACTGCTAAATCATATGTGTGCTACTATATGCTAATCAGCTAGGGAACCTACGTCCTAAATCATAATTGACAGTAATGAGGATTAATGCCTCACAAAAGGGCACTAATATAGCTGATCGACACGATTTTTATCCTGGGGCCTCACAGTAACGAGGCCATTGCTTAGCCCCTGAATCATGACTGTACTGTCTGAGAATGTGTGCCATTATCTAGATCTATTAGAAATAAATAATTTTTTTAAATCCTTCCCTAAACTGGGGTAAAAATAAATATTCCACCATTATGACCAACAGTGTATAACAAATTATTTTATGTTGCTAATCCTCTGTTGCGGCGATAAACAATAGAAATAAAAATCCCTGAGAGTTCTCTTCTTCACAAGGACCGGTATTAATTTTGTGTATCTTAAGAAATAAAATGGAGAAGAAAGTGAAAAGGTGGGAATGAGATTAAAGAGAAGAAAGGGAAGAGGTGAGAATGAGAAAGAGAAGAAATGGTCTACTGAGTCTAATATACTAGGATGACATTCATTTAAAAATGAACATTTGAATAAAGTCTTGATTTTTCTTTTTTCATACAATCGTCTCTTAGAAAAGCAACCCTTTTCGTAATCAATTTTTTTGTTTGCCCCAAATCTCTCATAAGCCTTTTGCAATTTACACTCAATCCTACGATGGAATAGACCTATGCAGCAATATAGTACAGAGGCCTACCGTTTACCGAATGCAGTCGTAGGCATTATGAACTCGTTTCCCCTATTATAGCTATTGTTCTAAAGGGTGACCAAAACATGCTCTTACCCCCCGCCTATTCAGCGGCTGGCTGAGTCGTTGCGAAATTTTCCTCAAATCCTGGACCAAAAAAAAAATTAAAAAATGGCCCAGTCTTGGTAAAAGTAACAAGCAAAAAGCACTGTACACAGAAAGATGTAGCCTATATGGGATTACACAAAATGCTGTGGCATGAAAACGAGGCCCACATGTTTAAGCTGTTACATGTCATATTTAGAATATGAAGGCATTTGAAGAACCATGCTTTTCAGGGAACCTTTTTTCTCTCATATTCTTCCACATTAATTGTGCATAGTAACAATGAAAACGCTCACAAATTATGTTCACCTCTCCCCAGAACTCAACTTTCTCTCTAATACAGTCAAACTTGTCTATGTACAGCGACCGCCAAGGGAAACACAAAAAGTGGTCTTTGTAGGCAGGTGGTCTTTGTATATAGACAGGTTCATTTAGTACATGTTTCAATGAGAAAACATTTTCAAGAGAAACACAAAAATTGGTCTTTGTAGACAGGTGGTCTTTGTATAGACAGGTTCATTTAGTACATATTTCAATGAGAAACCATTTTCAAGGGAAACAAGAAATGTGGTCCTTATAGACAGGTGGTCTTTGTATAGACAGGTTCATTTAGTACATATTTCAAAGAGAAACCATTTTCAAGGGAAACAAAAAATGTTGTCCTTATAGACAGGTGGTCTTTGTATAGACAGGTTCATTTAGTACATATTTCAATGAGAAACCATTTTCAAGGGAAACAAAAAAATGTGGTCCTTGTAGACGGGTGGTCTTTGTATAGACAGGTTCATTTATAGGCCTACATGTTTCAATGAGAAACCATTAATTTCAAGGGGAACAAAAAATGTGGTCCTTATAGACAGGTGGTCTTTGTAGACAGGTGGTCAATAAAGCAGGTTTGAATGTAGGCCTACATTGATACATTTTCTACCTGCAAACTTTACTAACTCCCATTTAGTTTCCCGGCCAAATAACCCGCCAAACTTTGCAATGACGCAGCACGTACTGGTCATCATTTGCACCATGGTGGGCATTGCGAAAGTAGCGGAAGCGAGACGCTGGATCGGGGATTCCCCGTGATGACCAATGAACTCCATAATTATACGACTACCATTACCAATGCAATACACGTACACAACGCATTGCACAAATTCAAAGTGAACCGCCCATGGCCCATTGTTTATACATGTTGTTGAAATCTTGCCTTCAATTTGTTGTGTGCTGCCAAAGAACCTTTCTTTAGTAAGATACATGTATATATTTTTCTTATATATTTTTTTCTCTCTCTCTCTCTCTCTCTCTTCTTCCTTCAACATTATCTCTCTCTATTTCTCTCTCTCTCTCTCTCTCTCTCTCTCTCTCTCTCTCTCTCTCTCTCTCTCTCTACATATATGTTTATCATTATACAGTAGTTTAAAATCACTCAACACCGTTAAGAAAAAAACCTGCAATCACAATACCATCACTTTTTTCCCGGTGATAAACACATTACAGGCCCTTTATTACAGGCAGTTGGTAACTTGTCCTTCTTTATCCAAAAGTGAAATAATGACGTCGCTTATAATTTTGCAACCATACTGTGTATTTAATTGGTCCCATTTGTCAATCAATTACCAATTACATCCTATTGTGAGTGATCGCTTCCGTAATACCGCCGTTGTATCAACACTTGCTTCTGCGCACCTGCCGAGGTCGATGGGAGGTGGAAGTCTACACTCCGGTCTCCGGCCTATATATATATAGGCCGGAGACCGGAGTCGTATACGTTTGCTTTGATTTACTGATCACCACTCGATCATGAGTTCGATGCACTGTAGGCCTATACACTAGCGTATAGTGTTGAGTTTAGTGGTTGGATTGCCCTTGTCAGCTATTAGCTGTTATTGAAAGGGGTCCAAGCCAAAAAAAATAAAAAACTGAACATATGAACTAACATTATACTCATAACAAGCAATCATAACATATAAATCACTTTAAAAACTATTAAAAGTAGCGGTCTTATCTATAGCAAAACAAAATAAAAAATAAAATGAACATAAAATAATACGAACAATATTATAAGAAAACATGACAAAAAGGTGTGTGAGAGAGAAATATGTATATACATGTATTATATTCATCTATGATTTATATACACTGTTGGTCATAATGGTGGAATAATTATTTTTACCCCAGTTTAGGGAAGGATTTAAAAAAATTATTTATTTCTATAGATCTAGATAATGGCACACATTCTCAGATTTTATTGAATATTAATTTGCGAGTGTTTGTTTTGCGTGACTGCTAAATCATATGTGTGCTACTATATGCTAATCAGCTAGGGAACCTACGTCCTAAATCATAATTGACAGTAATGAGGATTAATGCCTCACAAAAGGGCACTAATATAGCTGATCGACACGATTTTTATCCTGGGGCCTCACAGTAACGAGGCCATTGCTTAGCCCCTGAATCATGACTGTACTGTCTGAGAATGTGTGCCATTATCTAGATCTATTAGAAATAAATAATTTTTTTAAATCCTTCCCTAAACTGGGGTAAAAATAAATATTCCACCATTATGACCAACAGTGTATAACAAATTATTTTATGTTGCTAATCCTCTGTTGCGGCGATAAACAATAGAAATAAAAATCCCTGAGAGTTCTCTTCTTCACAAGGACCGGTATTAATTTTGTGTATCTTAAGAAATAAAATGGAGAAGAAAGTGAAAAGGTGGGAATGAGATTAAAGAGAAGAAAGGGAAGAGGTGAGAATGAGAAAGAGAAGAAATGGTCTACTGAGTCTAATATACTAGGATGACATTCATTTAAAAATGAACATTTGAATAAAGTCTTGATTTTTCTTTTTTCATACAATCGTCTCTTAGAAAAGCAACCCTTTTCGTAATCAATTTTTTTGTTTGCCCCAAATCTCTCATAAGCCTTTTGCAATTTACACTCAATCCTACGATGGAATAGACCTATGCAGCAATATAGTACAGAGGCCTACCGTTTACCGAATGCAGTCGTAGGCATTATGAACTCGTTTCCCCTATTATAGCTATTGTTCTAAAGGGTGACCAAAACATGCTCTTACCCCCCGCCTATTCAGCGGCTGGCTGAGTCGTTGCGAAATTTTCCTCAAATCCTGGACCAAAAAAAAAATTAAAAAATGGCCCAGTCTTGGTAAAAGTAACAAGCAAAAAGCACTGTACACAGAAAGATGTAGCCTATATGGGATTACACAAAATGCTGTGGCATGAAAACGAGGCCCACATGTTTAAGCTGTTACATGTCATATTTAGAATATGAAGGCATTTGAAGAACCATGCTTTTCAGGGAACCTTTTTTCTCTCATATTCTTCCACATTAATTGTGCATAGTAACAATGAAAACGCTCACAAATTATGTTCACCTCTCCCCAGAACTCAACTTTCTCTCTAATACAGTCAAACTTGTCTATGTACAGCGACCGCCAAGGGAAACACAAAAAGTGGTCTTTGTAGGCAGGTGGTCTTTGTATATAGACAGGTTCATTTAGTACATGTTTCAATGAGAAAACATTTTCAAGAGAAACACAAAAATTGGTCTTTGTAGACAGGTGGTCTTTGTATAGACAGGTTCATTTAGTACATATTTCAATGAGAAACCATTTTCAAGGGAAACAAGAAATGTGGTCCTTATAGACAGGTGGTCTTTGTATAGACAGGTTCATTTAGTACATATTTCAAAGAGAAACCATTTTCAAGGGAAACAAAAAATGTTGTCCTTATAGACAGGTGGTCTTTGTATAGACAGGTTCATTTAGTACATATTTCAATGAGAAACCATTTTCAAGGGAAACAAAAAAATGTGGTCCTTGTAGACGGGTGGTCTTTGTATAGACAGGTTCATTTATAGGCCTACATGTTTCAATGAGAAACCATTAATTTCAAGGGGAACAAAAAATGTGGTCCTTATAGACAGGTGGTCTTTGTAGACAGGTGGTCAATAAAGCAGGTTTGAATGTAGGCCTACATTGATACATTTTCTACCTGCAAACTTTACTAACTCCCATTTAGTTTCCCGGCCAAATAACCCGCCAAACTTTGCAATGACGCAGCACGTACTGGTCATCATTTGCACCATGGTGGGCATTGCGAAAGTAGCGGAAGCGAGACGCTGGATCGGGGATTCCCCGTGATGACCAATGAACTCCATAATTATACGACTACCATTACCAATGCAATACACGTACACAACGCATTGCACAAATTCAAAGTGAACCGCCCATGGCCCATTGTTTATACATGTTGTTGAAATCTTGCCTTCAATTTGTTGTGTGCTGCCAAAGAACCTTTCTTTAGTAAGATACATGTATATATTTTTCTTTAATGTCTCTTTGTAAAATATCATCGTACCATTTATCTGTATTTCTTCATGCCCCAACTGGCCAAGTGGGACCGTTTAAGAAATAAAACGAACTTTTCATTTTCAAACATGCGCCCACCTCCTGCACCACTGCACTTAACTTCTCGTAGAGTTGAGTACGTGTACGTACGTGTGGACGGAAACTAACTCACGCGCCATATAGAGATGAGCACATTGCACCGTGAAGTCAAAGGAATGGTGGGATTCTGAAGTTGACGTTATTAGAGTCTAAATCATAATGAAACGGTAATATCTTAGTCACTTTTTAAATCAGAGTGAAGACATTTATGTGTATAAGTGATTAATGTGTATATACTTTTAGGCATTCTCATGAAATAAGCCACTGCCATTTCACTAAAATGTATGTTGCGCAATTCATGTGTTTGTGTAATGCCTAACCTGTATGCGGCTAGCTACATAGCCTAGTTGGCCTACACGGAAGTACACAGTGTGCGTGTGTCTACTTCTCAGCCTCTATAAACATGTTCAATGACAAGCACAGTGGCAGGCAATGGCTAGACTAGACCGAAAACTTCAGTCTCTCTAATCGTCGGTTGTTCCACTGAGACTACGTCTGGCTCCACTAGACCTCCGATTGGGGAATGACAACAAATGTCAGTTTTATTAAAGAAATGACCCAAATCAGATGGTTATTGCTGTCTATGGCTAGACTTATTTCACGAGAAGGCCGACTTTGCATTCCGACTTTTAATTATTACCATTTTACATAAATCCAACCAAGGTGTAGATCTAGGCCTATACTAGACCGAATTTTCCGTCTCTTTCGTTCGTTAGCCTCTTATTGGGGTAGGGTCGGCCGGCTCTCTCTTTAGAGACGGAAACCGTCTATACACATTCCCTTGATAACGCCACGGCCATTTAAGGTCGTAGGGTTATGCCCCCAAAATCCCCCAAAATGTCATTTTACCTCGTCCATATCCAATTGTAAATTAGGCCTAGGCTATATAAGGCCATGTAAAATTGATTACATGTTGATCGTCGGATTTTTTGAAAAAGAGGAGGAGGGTGTACCATGTTATTTGATATTTGATATTTCAAAATGGCCGCTCAAAATGGCCGCTCGGTACATTTTCCCTGACAGTCGAGGCCATTTTTTTTCAAGATGGCCGCCGACAATTGTTTTTTTTTTAAATCAGAAATAGAGCCATTTTAGCAGTGTTTTTCATGTTTTTTTTCTTTCAAAAAAAAAAATCAAAAAAAAAAAAATAAAAAAAAAATAAAAAAATAAATAAATAAATAACAAATAACAAAAAATAGGAGGCGGCCCCCAAAAAGGAAGCGGGCGGGGACGATCAACATGAAATCAATTTTACATGGCCTAATACATCGGTTCCACTTACTAACTTGATTGAAATAATCCGTTTAATGGTCCCTTCTAAAGGTAAAGACCAGTTATGGTCATGCGATTGAATTGTGAAAGAAACGTTGTGGAATCGATCAGAAAAGGTTGATCATCTAGCATCTAGCATCTGCAAGGTTCTGGAATCATCAAAATGATAAGAAATTTGGCCCATTCTTCGTAAAGTTACAAGCACTATACACAGAAAGATGTATATGGGACTACCCTATATCTCTCACAGGACCATGAGAGAAACAAATTTACCAAATATATGAATTAGTAGGCGGTTTCCCGGCAAATTTGTTATCATCATGTATTAGTCAAAACATATTCTTTCACATGATTGGTAATGAGAGCTTCCATTTCATTTTTTGAAATTGGGGCGTTACCAATACTGGTCTTTACCTTTAAGGAAATTATGGGTCAAAATCGACATCCATGTTGAAAATCTTGCAAGCCGTGTTAAACTCTCGCTGCCGGAGTCATCTAAATCAATCTCATCCCTTCTAGTCTGTGCGCCATCTACACGTTCGTAATGGCGTTATCACAGTTTTTCCTTCATAATCATTTTGCCTTCGGCGTAGACTAGAAGGGATGAGATTGATTTAGATGACTCCGGCAGCGAGAGTTGGTTTAACACGGCTTGCAAGATTTTCAACATGGATGTCGATTTTGACCCATAATTTCCTTAAAAGGGACCATTAAACGGATTATTTCAATCAATTTAGTAAGTGGAACCGATGTATTATAGCCTAGGCCTAATTTACAATTGGATATGGACGAGGTAAAATGACATTTTGGGGGATTTTGGGGGCATAACCCTACAACCTTAAATGGCCGTGGCGTTATCAAGGGAATGTGTATAGACGGTTTCCGTCTCTAAAGAGAGAGCCGGCCGACCCTACCCCAATAAGAGGCTAACGAACGAAAGAGACGGAAAATTCGGTCTAGGCCTATAGTATTTTACCTTGTTTAATTATGAGGCCACAAACTGGGAGTAGATCTACATGTAAGTGAAGTCTGTTCTGAAAACGATGTTCAACGCATGCATTGTCGATGTTATATTTTATGTTTGAGGGGGGGGGGGGAATTGGTAACCCGACACATGCTCCGCCGACGATTGCTCCGCCGACATTTACTCCGCAAAACGCGACGATTGCTCCGCAACAATTACTCCGCAAAAAGACGACAATTGCTCCGGTGACAAATGCTCCTCGAACGACAGTTGCTCTGCCTGAAGCGACACTTGCTCCGGTGACATTTGCTCCGCCGACATTTGCTTCACGACATATGCTCCGCTGACATTTGCTCCGCGACATTTGCTCCGCCGACAATTTCTCCGCCGACATTTGCTCCGCTGACAATTGCTCCGGTGACAAATGCTCCTCGAACGACAGTTGCTCTGCCTGAAGCGACACTTGCTCCGGTGACATTTGCTCCGCCGACAATTGCTCCGCCGACATTTGCTTCACGACATATGCTCCGCTGACATTTGCTCCGCGACATTTGCTCCGCCGACAATTTCTCCGCCGACATTTGCTCCGCTGACATTTGCTCCGCCGACATTTGCTCCGCCGACGATTGCTCCGCCGACATTTGCTCCGCCGACATTTACGACAATCCTCCCCAAAAGTACCCCGTAAAAGACAATGCTCCGCCGACAATAAAATTGCTCTCTGATCCAAAAGTGTGGCCTCGTGGAAGACATGAATGCTCCTCTGGCAATTAGTGCAACAAATGCTCATTTCCTTTCATGCTATCAGTCTTCTTTCATTTTCATCACTTCTCTTCTCCCCCTCTCGAGTTCTATTTCTCTCGTGAAATTGTAACGTAATGTAGTACATGTACTGTAGTACATTCTTGTTTAGAATAGTATTTTTAATAATATCCAGTCCGTTTTCTATAGATTTCTTTCCTTCAGTTAAGTGCTTTACTAAATATATATATAAGTGTGTAAAACACCCCCTCTCATTTGAGTATTTTGTTTTCACTGACTTTAAGGGACTCGCGGAACCACCGGAAGAAGAGCAATTGGCTTATCATGAAGAACTAACATCAAACTGCAACAAAATGATTTGTATAAATGGGAATAAGCAGAAAGGCTGCCATCTAATTTTCCCGTCTGAATGGGTTCTCTTTTTTACGTATAAGTGCCCTTCAAAGCTTATTTTGATCCCTCCCCTGTTGTTTTCTAGAACTTCCATGATGACCTAGTACATTGTATAATGCTTTACTTGCAGATGGTTTACTTTTAATTAGATGCATGTACTTGCTTGCATTGAGGTCATTTCAGGTCTTACATATTGATGAGCTGTCTGAAATTAACTAGGAGGTATGCGCGTATTGTGGAATGTGGCTTGCTGCTCTACTTTTTTTTTAAAAACTTCCCACGACATGTAATGAGTGTTTAGTGTACATTATATGGGATGTACAGTGATAGATGGAAAGTTATTTCAGTATATTCGAAATGACTGTTAGGTAACTCCTTTTTCCTCCCACATCATCAACATTCATTCATTCAGAAAATGAAGAAAAAAAGAAACAAAAATAACCTGTGAAAAAAGAATATTATCGGCGAAGCATTTGTCGTAGTACTAGTAGCATTTGTATTTTATGAGACACTTTTTGGGTGGAGCAAATGTCACCGGAGCAAGTGTCGCTTCATGCGGAACAGTGTAGGAGGAGCATCTGTCGGCGGAGCAATTGTCGGCAGAGCAAATGTCGTTGGAGCAAATGTCACCGGAGCAAGTGTCGCTTCATGCGGAGCAAATGTCGGAGGAGCAATTGTCGGCGGAGCAACTGTCGTTCGAGGAGCATTTGTCACCAGAGCATTTATCGCTTCATGCGGAGCAATTGGCGGCGGAGCAATTGTCGGCGGAGCAATTGTCGGCGGAGCAATTATCGGCGGAGCATCTGTCGGCGGAGCAATTGTTTGCGGAGCAAGTGTCGCTGAGCAAATGTCGCGGAGAAATTGTCGCGTTTTGCGTAGTAAATGTCGGCGGAGCAATCGTCGACCACCCTAATTCAATTCAGCAGAAAATGAATGAAACAGGTTGTTGCATGTTTGAGCAAAAAACAATTGAAAACATAAAGTCTTGACATTTTGAAGTTGTCATGCATCATTGAAATTCTGCTTTTATTAAAACAAACTTTATATTACTATTAGGGTGGACGTCCCTAAATTTGTAGCTGAGTGGGCTATGATGTAGTTGAAGAGTCTCTGAATCAGCTAATGTAGCAAAGGTTAATTAAGTTGCAGTGAATGTTTGACCAATGGTTTGATCTTTTATTGGGGCCCTTGAGGCATGAGTAGAATTTCCCCCTAAAATCAAGAGCAGGGTGTTTGTGATTATAATGTCTTTGTGCTTATTTTTTTCCTTCTAGATGGGGCAGTATGGAGTGCGGCCCATTTGCGTCATCCTTTTGCTGACATCTTTGGCTAAACGTTCGATATCCCTGCCCATAAATGACCAAGTACTGGTAAGTACAAATATACATGTATGTTGCGGAAAATCCTTATTTGGGGTTTGGGGAAATTTAAGTAAAACTGTCTTATGTTTAAATTATGCGAAGGCTTAATGTACATTATATCTTGTTGAATCCTACGCCTAGATCAGAAATGTTCATTTTTGGAAATAAACATCAAGATTTTTAAGACCACAATATCTTGTCTCAGTCTGATGCACAACATAGCTTTTGGCAAGAAACAATCCTGCGGCTGCGTCTCCCAGCTTGTCCTTGCTTTCCAGGACCTCGCCAAAACCATTGATGTCAGAGAACAATTCTT
Source organism: Strongylocentrotus droebachiensis (assembly GCA_035222895.1). Taxonomy (NCBI): domain Eukaryota; kingdom Metazoa; phylum Echinodermata; class Echinoidea; order Camarodonta; family Strongylocentrotidae; genus Strongylocentrotus; species Strongylocentrotus droebachiensis. The sequence goes on along the minus strand of JAVYIG010004537.1, from coordinate 33,326 downwards.
AAAGTGACGGACCATCTCTGTGGTGTTTACAATTTTACTCTGTAATGTCTGTACTTGGTGAAACATGTGTTTTGGTTTAAAATAATGCCATACATGTATATCTTTAGAGGGGGATATGTCCACAAATTCATGCAAAAAGAAGTACAATTAACAACTAAATTATTCATACCTTGTAAAAAGTTTGATGTTTTTTAGTGTTTTTGTCACTCAAGAATGAAAGGACTGTTTGAATTGGGGCCTTTGTTGAATACTTTTAGATGTAAGCTTTAATATGTCACTTTGTTAAAGAAACATTATATTTGGACAAATAAATTGTTCACATACTTAAAAAAATTAAAAAACTTTGTAATATGGTATGAATATTTTACCGGTAGTTGATAACTGTAAATGTGAATTGTAAAACGCCACTTTTTAGCATTTCCAAGAGAATCCTCTATTAGTTATTGTCTTTGAGGCCCATACATGTACATGCAGATTTAGGTCTATCCTTTCAAGTTTAAAAGAGGCTTTATGAACAGTACAGTATTACTGGCCTTCTATGGTACCATAAAACACCACTTTATTGTTTACTCCAAGTATTTTGTCACAAAAGTACCCCAACTATAGATGCCTTTTTAGTCTTTAAAATAATTGCTTGTAGTATTGTAGAAATTGTATGTTGGTTGCAATATACATGTACATGTAAGAGAGGTTGTATTACTTTCTATTGGCCTGTAGTTACTCTCTCTTTTTTCCTTCAATGTAGTTGCTCTTATTCTGCAGATCTTACAGTATTTCTTCACGGCGATATGTACTATGCTTTCCTTTTTCTTTTTTCCTTCTAGTATATCGCAAAGCTCAGTCTACATGTATGAGATGTCGTAAGTGATAGTGAGTGGTTTCAATCTCAGTGCATGCTAGCCATACATGTAGCCTGACTGCATATGAATGTATGCTTGATATGCACGCAATGCAAGTCCAGCATTATTTTATCAGTATTTCTATTATTTCTTCATTTCATCTAATCCATGTTTTTGGGATCTTCCCCATTTTACAGATGAGGATGACTTTATACCCTATTTCTACAGCATGTTATTGTATAGCCACACACATGGCCATAGAACGTTTGTGTTCCATGGCTGTGGGTGCTGTAGAAAAACATTCCCAGCGTTCCAAATCGGTTTACCCAATACCCAGAGTGTATGTTGAAGAGCCAGAGGTATTGCGTAACAGAAATAGTTCTTGGAAAAGCAATGATGAAGCATCGGGAGAAAATCAGTGACTCATGCTACACCAATTCTGTTTATTCATATGAAATTATTAACTTTAGGAGACAAATTTGGGAAGGCTTTAGAGGTACATGCAGGTTTTATTATCACTCTGTTGGTTGTAGCCCTTCATATTTTGAATTATTATTTTGCACGCTTTACATTGGCATGTACATGTACATGTATAGTACATACTCTTCTTTACTTTTCTTCTTTTCAATTTGTAGATCATTCATGTTCATATGATGTGTAGTGTACCGGTAGTGTAAATTTACTAACTCAGAATCTGGCCGATTTGATTTGAACAATATCTCCCCAACCTACTGTGCATTTATTTTACCGCAAACCACAGATAGCATGACCCCTGTAATTTCCATGCGAAATAAAAGAATTTACAGTTCATGCCATTTTAACTTGCAGCAGGTACAGTATATGGACATGTCAGATTGTGAATTACGTGTACATTTACATATGTATATGTGGAGAGATTATCAAATGGATCTGCCAGGTTCTGGATTATAGTAGTTAAAAGTGCACATTTTATTATTTCAATCATTATCATGTAGCCTACTCTCTACTTGACATTAAACAAATCTTATTAATTTTTTGGCCTTTTTTGTTTAGTTAATTACCCCCCAGGGACTCATTTTTGTAAATATTGTATACAATTATGTGTTAATAATTGTAGGTGGGAAATTCTTCTTGACATTGACTTTAAATATTCATGACTTTCTAATTACTCATGATATAAATATTTATCAAACTTTCTCTGACATTTTTTTGCTTCCATGAATGCCAGATGGTTAAGATCTTCCCGTTGAAGTTTGAGTTTATTTTAAAGCTTACTTATTCTTTAATAGAAGTTGATATACAGCCCTATATGACATGTAGGCCTACTAGATGAAGGTTAAATTAAAGGAAATATGTTCATTCCGGTATATACATGTAAGTGTACATGCATGTTTATGTTAGTTTTTGTTTAAAAGATTTTTTTTAATGAATGACAACACGTTTTAAAATATTATTTTAAATCCAGTGTCACTTTTGAATTCATCATACTCCACTCCCCTCCACACACACACACACACACGTGCATGCTTTCAAAAAATTTCACTGGTGTCTGCTTCAGGATCGGTTTGAATTATGCATGAATGTAAAAACGAATATATACCGGTAGTGTCTTAAAATGTACTGAACTTCATACATGATTGGTCATGGCTTTCAATTATAAGCAATTTAAGTGCGTGTTTGTTTTCTAGGTCAAATGTTTACTATTTTGCTACTCATAAACTTGATGGATTTCTACATCAAAGCCCCTCAAATCATGTTGCATTGAAATACAAAGTTGTTGTTCTCCATTTGGAGAAAGATGTGATATTAAACTATGTAAAAATTAAAGTTCAGTTATTAATACAAGGCTACCTACATTACAACAGCTGTGTATTAGAGGTTTCCATCAGGCAACCAAAGTCTATCTTTATCTTTTGAACAGAAAGCTGAAATCAGAAAGTATGTAAGCAGAACAAAAATACCAGGTCTTTAGTAATTAATTCTTTATCCACTGGTATTATTTTATCATAATAATTAGCTATATCAATTTATCAAACAGTTTACTACTACTATTATTATTATTATAATCATTATTATAATTATTACTATATTTCTTATTATTTTTATTATTACTATTATAATTATAACTATTTTTATTAGTTCTGTTATTATTAATAATTATTATTATGTATTATTATCTTTATCATTATTATTATTATTATGTGTTATGAATTATTATTATTACTATTATTATTTTTATAATTACTGTTACTCTATTACATCCTACAGGAGGAGACTAGACCTAGGTTGAATAACTTGACTGAATATGATACTGAGAGACATGTAGGAAGAACGCTCAAGGTAATTAACAAACTTTCTTCGCCTCTCTGCACTGTTGCCCACTTGCTACCATGCAAATAAAAATGGCTCAGTGGTAGAGCAGTGGTCTCGTAGCCGGAAGGTCCTGGGTTCGAAACCAATTAGTCAATGCGCTAGTGCCCTTTGGTAAGCAGGCCTGATAAAAACACGATTTAAATCGGTTTCCCGATTTTTTTTATTTTTCCCGATTTTTTTTTCCTTCCCTTCCCGATTTAAAAAAAAAAAAAAAAAAAAAAAATCAATTTTTTTTTTTTTTTTTTTTTTTACCAGATTTTTTTTTCTTCCCTATTTTATCCTGATTTTCCTGATTCCCCCCTTATTTTCTCTATTCTTCCCTATTTTGCCCTATTTTTCCCCCAATTTTCTTACTCGAAAGGGGGGAATGTTGTTAGATGACATTTTTTCCCCGCGAATCCTCTTCTTTTTTTTACTCAAGGGGGGCGTGGTTAAGGGGGAAAACAAAAAACCTATTTTTTTTTTAGTGCTCACTATCACCCCTGGGTAAGGCATTTATCTTCATTACCAAGTCCCTTGGAGAGGATAGTGTTCCACAAATTTGCCATTCATTTTGCGGCGGTTTACGGTGCGATATCTGAACAAGTCTTAACTGATGTAGTGTGATGTCTCCTGTTCTATGTCAGGATGATGAAAGATGATATCGCAATAAAACTACACTCTTTGTTTCTTTCTTTTTTCAGGCGATTGTCTGGTAGCCTTTGTGATTTTGGTTGAACCCAATATGAAGAATTGTAAAACATCTTTTTGTCCTTTTTAGGAAGGTTTATTGATGCAGAGCAAATCCTCCCTATCAGTTTGGTTTGGCATTTGGGCTTTATATTGTTTTACATCAACATCTACAGGAAGATGTAGAAAATAGGCGCGTCTTCATCACCTTGAGATTGCCAAATAGCCCGCTATTTCTGATTTGGGAAATAATCCCGAAGTTACAAATCGCGTCTTCATCAGCTCGAGATTAGACCTCAAAACTTCAAACTTGACCTTGAGAAATTAGCTCGAGATATTTTGCTCAGCGTTAGCGCATAGTGCGAGTCTTTGGTCTGGTGAAGACGCACCGTACAAATAGCTGGATATTTTGCCAAATAGTGGGATATTTTGCAAACTATCCCAAAGATATCAATCCCGACCAAATATCCCGCTAATTGCTACTTTGGTCTGATGAAGACGCAAATTAGCTAGATAGTTTGCGATCGGGATAGTTCAAATAGCTAGATATTTGGCAATCTCGAGATAGTGAAGACAATTTGTTTTCTTGTTTATTTTTATCAGGCGAGTGATTGGGATTCCTGTGAGTTTGGTGATACCCTGACAGCCTATGATGAGAGCTGTCCCAATGGAGCCGAGGGCATCCTACCATGTAACCCTGGACAGCTTAAGGTTCAGGAATGCATTGGACAAGATGGTGACAGATCAAGAATGTAAGCCTTCTCTATTTATACAGCAAAATTTCATTGGTTGGGTGTCGTACAAGTTTATAAAAACCTTGAAATTTAGTAGGCTTTCATCCACTCCTGTGGACTTTCTCAAGCCAAGTGATTATTCACACAGTGTCTATCTGTCTGCTGAGATTGGTGGAGTGAAGATAATGATACCTTCTGTATTTTTACGCTTCCAGTGTAAGCTGATCCCCCTTTCAAACCAGGTATTAGATTTTAATTGGATTGATGGTTCATATTTCATATTTATGATGGTTCATATTTCATATTTACGATTAACTAGGCAAGTCTAAATTACAGCGCTTCCAAAGCACTCAATAATTTCTGCACTGTGTAATGGTGTATTACATAAAGATGTCGACACTTTAAGATGTACATTATTTGAATCACATGGTAATCCAAATTACGGTTCACAAGTTTAATTGTGCAAAAGCAGACAAAAGGGAGAGACAAGTTTTTTTTAAAACACAATCAGATAAATAATACATACATGTTTAATACCAGGTAATTTTTTTATTCACTCTGCTTATCTAAAATGGAAGAGTTGTCTGAGACTATACATGTATGACTACCGGTATGTGCAGTGTAACATTACTCATTGCATCCACCACTTTGCAAGTACTGTGTATCTAATTGTTACTTTAAAAAAGAATTATACTTGAGCTTTCATTTTGATGCTAATTTGACCTTTCATCAATCTCTGTTTTTTCATGTATGCTGTATTTGAAATACATTTACATGTACATGTTGGAGCTTTCACATTATTGCAATTTTGACAAATATTTGTACTCTGACTAAAGGGACTAAAGGTCGATGTAACACAATACAAGTTGACACCTGAGCCATTTTTCCTGGCAGGGACATTTGAAATACCAATTGTTAACCTCAATATGGGCCATAGTATGTAGTAAATTGATCATTTCAATATTGTAGACAGAAAAACAAACAAAATCATTCACACAATTTATTCATATTCATTATCTTTACCAGTACTTACAAATTTATCTGTACACATGTAGTTCTTTCAATGAATGAATTTAACAAGCTTGTTTGCAAAGATTTAATGTACATTTGTGTGCACTCACAATCAACTTACAATATATGGACGAGCTTCACACAACAAAATGATAAAATGATCTTGATAAAACATTGTCAATATGAGGGAATTATATATGCATGTCCATGTACACATTTACATGAACATGTAGTTGTTATTTGTAAGGAAAGGAACAATGAATTAAACTGCAGTGTGGGTTTGCATACACTCTGAATATTTAAGCCATTGACTCAGCGCACTATTGGAATCTAATGGCTTTGAGTCCTCTCTTTGCCCTGTTTATTGTAGGTTGATTCATGTGTATCAATTATTTGTGCTACATGTATATGTACACGATGTACGTGCTCGGTTCCAAAGATCAGCATTCCATTCATGTAATTCACTGACACATATAGAATGTATGAATACCATGATGGAGTGAGACCGCAGTGTCATGCATAAAGCCCACATCGATTGCGGTTTAGATAATATGATCAGATTCTCATAATGTTAGAATGTTGCATTAATTTAATCATTGTACATGTAATATACATGTACATGAATTGCCACGTTGCATTTAAAATTATTTTTGAATGTTAACATGCAGGATCATTTTTTTATTTTCATTAAATTCACACAGAGAAGTAATACAATATGAAATATATCATTATTTTGTATTTCTAACAGGTTTATTTAACAGAAAAATAATAATCATGATTCTGTTAACCAACAGAGTTAAAGCCTCGGTCACAAATGCCATTACGGACTGCTACGAACGCCGTATGAACGATTTTCAGACCATAGAAATTCGGGAAGACAATGGAAAATCAGGGAGATTCGTACAAAATTATCGTTCATACGAACCTTTGTGACCATGGCATAAGGTTTATAAAATATCATAATTCTCTGAATCATGCCAACATTATGATATTAAAGATAAAGACCAGTTATGGTCATGCGATTGCATTGTGAAAGAAACGCTGTGAAATCGATCAGAAAGGTTGATCATCTAGCATAGATGTACTGCAAGGTTCTGGAATCATCAAAATGATAAGAAATTTGGCCCAGCTAGCCTTCATAAAGTAACAAGCACTGTGCACGGAAAGATGTATATGGGACTACGCACACGTGTGGCGACACGTGCGTTTTTATCTCTCACACACCAATAGATAAACTAATTTACCAAATATATCAATTAGTAGGCGGTTTCCCGGCACAATTTTTATCATCATGTATTATTCAAAACATATTCTTTCACATGATTGGTTATATAAGAGCTTCCATTTCATTTTTTTGAAATTGGGGCGTTTCCATTACTGGCCTTTACCTAATTTAAAGAGGAACATTTAATATAATAAGAGGTACAACATCTCTCGAAACTCAAGCTAACAAATTATACATTTCAAAACCAAAATACGACAAGACCTGTGCCGCTCTAGGGAGACATTAGGCCTACCAGTATAAGCCATTTCGTAATTCCCTTTGCGCATGCGCCAGCTTCGTCGGGTCAAAGGTCAAAAGAAGTAAAATTGCCGTGTTTTGCCTTTGTTCTGGAGATCGTGTGTTTAACTAAATTCATTTGTGCTGCGGTTATTATGAGCGTGTAATTTCTTACTTTCTTTGTTGAATCACCGCGATCATCTCAGGAACAAATAGTTGAAAGGTTAACCTTTATTATTTGTTTCTTAGATTTTAGCAATAGATTGTTGAAAAAAAGTATATTTGATGGATTTTTGAGGCTTTTCTTGGCGATGTTTCAGAAGAAAAATGCAATAAATTCACCCCGGATGATAGGAAGACATGAATAAATAGTTATTATCAAGTACTGTTATGATTATGTTAGAACATAATGCAATTTGATTACCGACTTGAAATCTGACATTCAATCCGATTTCATATGTCGGTCCCATGCATGAATTTTCATGTTTGAAAATCTAAGGTAGATCTATTTTGGGTGGAGGGGGCCGGGGATGGGGGATAATGATATTGTCACAGTGTGTCTTGATTTTGCTTTCCTGGGAATTATTTTTGGTTCAATTAAACCTGAAATTGTAATAAATTTTGCAACATCATGTGATTAGATGCTTCATTTGAGATGATTGATTGCTCAGACTCCCTGTTGGGGTCTTCAACAAGTCTCCGTAATGTTCCTTCTTCTGCTGGTCTGCCACACCGGCTGAGGTGGCTGGCGCCGCGAGCTCCGGCATCATCTTCGCAGCAAACACAAGCGCTACCAACTCCTCCTTTCGCCCGCTGACTTTCAACTTTCAAGTTCCTTTTGCGAAGATAATCTTTGAGGGCAGGAACTGTCCACAACTTTATGTCATCTATAGACACCACAGTATCGTCTTCCATTGTCAATACGAATAAAAAAGCAGTAAATTAGACAAGAATGGGCGATCGTATGATTGAATTTCCGAGAGTTTGTACGCTGAAAACTAGATGTAAACAAACAACGTAAGTTGTATACGAAGCGTACATAGCGCATGTACAGACACACAGCGGGTTCGAAAGCGAGATTTTTTAGGGGAAATGACCTCGTGACCCAGCCAAGTCACGTGACTCACCGGCAGCCCATGGTCTAATTACGAAATCGCTTATTGTTTGGAGGCAGGGGGTCTTTATGTACAGGTTCCTTTAGTACATGTTTCAATGAGAAACCACATACTTTCAAGGGAAACAGAAAATGTGGTCTTTATAGACACGCTTTCTAAACAGGTAGTCACTAAAGCAGGTTCGACTGTACATGCACATGTGATTTGCTGTACAACGTCAGGTCTTTTGTACAACCATGAATATGTACAATGTACATGTATGTGAACTATTGATCCGGACACCTACCCCCTGGACATCCATGCACCCCCGGATAACCACCCCTAGGGTAACCACCATCTAGGACAACTATCCCCCGAGGACAACTACCCCCGGACAAGTACCCCCTAGGATAGTTGTCTGGGGGGTAATTGCCCTAGGGGTAGTTGTCCTAGGGGTAGTTGTCCTAGAGGGTGGTTGCCCTAGAGGTAGTTGTCCCAGGGGAAGTTGTCCGGGGGTAGTTGTCCTCTGGGGTAGCTGTCGATCCTAGGGGATAGTTGTCCTAGGGGGTAGTTGTCCGGGGGTAGTTGTCCCGGGGGTGTAGGTGTCCTAGAGGGTGGTTGCCCTAAAGGGTGGTTATTCTAGAGGGTGGTTATCCTAGGGGTAGTTTTTGAGGGGGGGGGTGGGTGTCCAAGGGATAGGTGTCCTAGAACCAATTTCTATGTGAAGGAAAAATATCATAAATTACTTAAATTTAAGTTGATTGAACTAATTCATGAAGTGTGGAAAGGTTGCAAATGTGCAATGTAACAATTTTTCTGAGAGCCCTGCATGCAATCATGCTTGGCCACAATGAGGCACACAAGCACTATATAGGAATTTCTTTCTACTGCGTACCCATTTATGCTTCACCTGGATGGAGAGTGGCATATGTAGATTAATGTCTTGCCAAAGGACGTTGGTCCTTGGATTCAAACCAAATGCATCCAGCATTCAAAACATATTGGAATTGTAGATTTGCTGTGGTCTAGAGGATAAGTCACTGTACTGTACATCACCTTAAGGTACGGGGTTCAAATCCCAGCACAGCGCTAACGTCCTTTGGCAAGACAATCTACATTTCCTACTCTCCACCCAGGTGTTTGATGTGGATCGCAGGATGTGACCATTATGTAGTTTGCTCAATCGTGAGCATCTGTAAAATGGCGCCTGGCTGAAATGATCCCCAGGGAGTGAAGAATGTACAATGTAAAGTTCTAAGAGAAATTGTTGATGTATTAAAGTGCTATATAAACGCAAAATATTTTACAATGAACTTGTATTGTCTTTTGATGTATGCTCAGGTGTGACCCATGCCCCCAGAAGTTCTTCCAGAGCTTCTATAACCGGTGCACTGCATGTCACCCGTGCTCCGAGTGTGGTCCCAACGAACAGATCAAGCAGCCATGCACCGATGAAACGGACACCGACTGTGAGAGCATTATACCACCGGACCCTGTCCCTACCACCCCACCCAAACCAACCAGTACCCCTCCCTCTCCAGCATCAGCCCAGACCGCCACCGACACACCAGGGACTACCACTGATGTTTCCTTAGCTGCCACCCAGAGTACCAGTGTATTGACCTATATGAATGCTGATACAACTCAAGTACCAGTACTGTCAACAACTCAGGCAGAAAAGATAGTACCTATTGCAACATCCAAAGGTACGCTGCATGAACATTGTTCCGTTTCTTTGTTGGTCTTCCAAATGATATTGAATCATATTATACAGCTCCTACAAGGTTGTGTTTGGTCCACAGCTTGTCACTTGATATTGATTGCTAGGTTTGTAAGTAAGCATACTTCACTCAGGACTGGTCATTTTTCTATGGTTATATTTATCACCAGGTCAAATGAGTATATTTTTTGCGTCAAACCGATATCCATCCAAGTCCAAACCGTGCGCGCACTAGTGCGTGCCAATTGTTTGCTTTTTCTATAAAAGCTGCGTGCATTTTACTTGGAAGGTTGGATGGCCGAAAACACAAGGCATGAGATTGCAGTTATCTTTAATTTTATACAACAAAGTTTAATCAAGGCTATTCACTGGTAGGGTGTAGTAAAACAATTTCTAGACCGCAAGAGAGTATTATTTTCCCTTTTAATCACATTTTCCTCAGCACTGCACTTCCTAAAAATACAACCCCTTGGGGAAAATATAACCCCCTTTGTAGGTAAAAAAATTACACAAATAACATGTACCCTGTATAATAACAGTTGGACACGATGCCATAAATAATCTTCATCCCAAACAGAGAAAATTGTGGGATGAAACTTGGGGAAAATATTTTTAAAATTGTGTTTACAGAGTAAAAAAGTATTCTGGTACATGATGCATAACATGCCAGTAGATATACTCTCATAAGCCGTTTAATTGACAGAGTACAATTTTTTTTAATGAGACAATGTGTGCCTCAAATTATTGATTTCTCACTTGTACTCTAAATGTATAAACAAGATTTTTAGTACAATTAAAATGTAAGGATTATGTTTCTTTTCTTTCTTTGTTGTTTGTAAATACAGGAATTGATGCTAATGCCCTAGCAATATCAGCGAGTGTTCTATTTGCTATCCTGATTCTGGTAGTACTTATACTTCTTGCCTTCATTAGGAAGCTGAAAACAAAGATCAGAAATCAGAAAAAAAAGCTTTGTAAGTTGCTGAATTTTTCATCACTCTCTATAATTTATCATTCTTTTAACAATTTTTTCATATATATATATATATATGTAGAGTAAAATTCTATGCTGCAATTACTTTGGGACATTTGCGATTGGTTCAGGTGTTGAAGTCTTAAGTCTCTGGACTATGAACCACAATGTACAGGGTTCAATGCCTACATGTACGACATCATGCACTAATGTCCTTTGGCAGGGCTTGATCTCCATTTGCCACACTTTATCCAGGTGTAGTTAATGGATTTATTCCTTGAATGCACCAAGCAATATACAGTTGCCAGAACTAAAGGTGGGGTAACATGCAAAGTCCTTTTGAAGAACATAGAAATGTTAAATGCATATAGCTTTTCAATTCCGAATGCTTGCAGTGCTAAACTGTACTTCAAGTGTACCCACTGCTCTAGGTTGCTTCACTAAACTATTTTGAGAAATTTTACATACTGTACACTCATACACGCTCGTATAGAATATTACAAGTCTGCATGGAATGGTTTTTAGGTTATTCTTGATATTCTTCATCCTCCTTGTCTGTTTTTCAGAATATTAGATAATGTGAGGGTTTTTTTAGGTTGATTTTATACATTCTTCTTGTTATACAAAAATTGTATTTGTAATCGGTTGCTACCTTTAGAAGGCAAAGTTCCATTTTTATTATTCTTTTTTTAAAGTTATTTTGTGAGCCTACATTATAAAGAAGGTGCTGAAACAGAAACATGTAGTTTGTGTAAAAAGGAAAACATAGATCTCTGAACTAACCATAAAGTCATTCTTCTTTTCCCATGTTTTGCAGGTTCATGTACATGTCAACCTCATGGAAACGATATCCCAATGAAAAAAAGGGATTCCGGATTACCCAGTAGTTGTGCCCCTTCAAACGTAAACACTCCTGAAAACGAATATGCATGCCAAGAAAAATCGTGTCGATGTGCAGATTCTGGTCAAATGCAAAGGACAGGCGAAGGTGTGCTTCGGAAAGGAAGGCCCCTGGTACAACAAGTAAATGCAGATACTGAGTCTGACACAGGGTCCCTACCCAGAAGGAGAGAAAGACAGGAGCCTGTGCGAAGCAGTGTAGGGGACGATGGCAATGAGAGTCAATCTAACATGGAATCACATGATAGAACTGTACCTGACAGTACAAACCTTAGCAATGATGATCTGTGTAGAGATGGGAATGGTGGAGGAGACCACGGTGAGAGGGACATTGATGAGGGTGGAAGACACCAAGGTTCAGAACCCAAAAGGACTACAACTACAACTACAACTCCCAACTATGAAAATTTACCTGGACAAAATCAGACAAACATCGAAGCTCCTTCGACAAGTGGTGGAGGTGGTTCAGAAGACTCCGATGGGTCTTGTGCAACAGGACTAGAGCTGGATGACAGAGATGCCATAGCAGATCCACCAAGACCCCTCCACTCAACGACGCCAAGGCCAAAGCAAGAAGGGTTGCACGAAGCGGATCCATTGATGCAACAGCAAGCTAGTCCAGAAGTGGTTCCCAAAATGAAAAAGGATCAGAAAAGAAAAGGAATCATGGGAATCCTGGACCCAGGAAGGAAAATGTTAAAAAAGGTGTATTCTGCAGTGCCACCAGAAGACAGCTCTCTAAGCAGTAAGGCAGGTCAGTAGTAAAGCACTTGTACATTTTTTGTACAGCCCCCAAATCTTTAAGCCATATTTCTTTGATAAGCAAGATGCTGTATGTTTTTGCTCCACGTTTGGAATATTAAAGAAATGAGAGGTGAAAAAAAAAAAATCTGCTGAGCAAAGAGCGGATGACTTAATATAGCCTCACACTCATGCATTTTTATACTTTCTCACTCTTAGAATGTTGGTAATAGAAACTACCAATGCTCCATAATTCCCGCATGTAAAGCTGCTTAACTTAACTACCTTGTCTATGTAAGGTGAGATAGCATAGTGCATACCGGTACCTGTATCACTAAATGCAGAGTTTACATGTGTGAACTTTAATACCTTTCTTGTACTTGGCTACATTTTTTTACGCTATTCATCTTCAAGTTTTATTTTTCCTCAGCCAGTTTGAAAGATTTAGAGATTTGGAAGTTTCATCTCAAACAATAAACCAGAAGCGCCAATTGGAAAAGATAGGATGAATTCTACCCCATATATGGGGTTGCAAGGATGTTACATGTAGTTCCCCTTAATTTGTTTCCCAACTTTGCTAAATATTTTACATGTAGATCAAAATTTTGATGCAGCAGAATCAATTAAATTGATAAATTTATGGTTGAGTATAACAATGTTGGTGCCAAAAAGGTTGTCAAAAAAAAAAATATGCATGGAGATGTATTTGAAGTTGTTTTTTTCTTTTCAATTTCTATATTTCTTTTTTCTTTCTCCACCTGTTTTGATTGCCTTTGGTCAGATGAAATGGTGAGTGAGGACTTCTTGGATGACCTTGCTGACCACATTGACCTGAAGACACTGGACAAGCTATGCCGACAAATTGGTCTGTCGGACAAAGATGTCTCCAACAATCGAATAACCTACCAGCAGCAACACGGACGTGAGTTAGCCTTCAGGATGTTCATGTCCATTCGTGCTAAATTTGGAATAAACTTCACATACAGATGTACCATTCGTGCCATGAAGCGTAGTAGCAATAGCCATTTGGTGGAAAAATTCATTGTCAAGTACAGCTTGAGTTAACAAAATAGTTAAAGAGAAGGTTGAGTTCTGGGAAGAGGTGAAAAATAATTTGTGAGCGTTATCATTCGTATTACATTTATGCAAGTGTGGAAGAATATCAGATAAGACATGTTTCCTGAAAACATGGCTCTTCAAATGCCTTCATATTCTAAATATGTCATGTAACATTGTAAAACTCGGGGTAGGATTTTTACGCCACGTGTTCGTGTAGTCCCATATACATCTCTCTGTGTACAGTGTTTGTAACTTTACCAAGACTAATTGGCAAAATTTCTTATCATTTTGATGACTCCAGAACCTTGCAATACACACAAATTCTTATATGCTAGATGATCAACCTTTTCTGGTCGATTCCACACCGTTTCTTTCACAATGCAATCGCATGACCAGAACTCAACTTCATCTTTAAGGGCAATCAAACCTTGGTAGTTTAATAGTTAAATTTGAATGAAGGCAGAAACAAGCATCAAGTAAAGGTGTGTTTATGTGAAGAAGATTGATACTACACTCAATAACACATATCGAAAGCTAACAGGCTGCCTGAAACCAACAACAGTTGAGGAGATATATCACCTCGCTGGCATCGGATCTGGTGTAAGGCCAACTTGGCAAGATGGGGCTATGCCAATGAAGAAGATACTCTCTGCGACTGCGGAGAGACTCAGACAATGGACAACATCTTGCAGTGCGGCGGAACGGGTTGCACAGATGAATACCTGGCCCTTGTAAATGAGATGGCCATCACAGCTATTGGGCGATGGAAGAACTGAAATTAATTTAATTTAATTTAGGAACTGTACATTAATCTTGATCTAAGGAGACCTGAACGAACAAGCTGCAGCTGTATATTTTTAAAGGATACTATGATTCACATACTGATACCGGTATTCATATTTTATTAAGGTAGATTACAAAAAAGGGCTTTCTTATTTTCTAGTTTGCGTTAAAAATTCTATCAAATTAGTAGCACCGTCCAATAAAAAAGAAGTCAGAACTTTTATCACCTTATTTCATGTTTCAATGAAGATCAAATAGTATTGATCCTAAATAAGGAATACCATCTATTGCAACCTATAGCGAGACGTAGGTTTAGATCAAACAAACAAAAGATGACCTTGAAGACTGATTTTTTTTTTCATGTTGAATTTCTTAGTAAAAAAGATTTTTATTTGCTGTAAAATATCATTCTATTTGTATATACATGTATACAATTCAATACTGTTTCTATTACACACTTTTTCATACACTTTATACATTTTTGTACTCTTTACGTTATTGCAATTTACATATACATGTATGCATGTTTTCCTGATTTTTTTCCTGATGGAAGGGTCATGCATGACTGAGCCGGCAATACAATTTGAAATTGGCAAGGCAAAATGTTGACAAATTATTTTAAGAAATGAAAGAAGGGAGCTGATCAAAGTCAAAGTGTTTTACAAATGACAAATTATGCCTGCTCAGTCATGCATTATCCTTCCATTATGATGATGAAGTCAAATGAAAGAAGAAAATATGTGCTTTTATTTAATTATGTTAAATTATTTTTGTTCTCTTAAGTTTAATGTACTTACCGTGTTAGACGCCTTGAGCATCTTTTGGGGTGGATATGTGCGCATTATAAATGTTGTGATTATTATTATTATTATTATTATATGTATTCTCAGTAATTGAATAATACTAACATACTCAATTGTTATGCCTTCCTCTTCTCGCCTTTCTCCCTCTTTTTCTCTATCTACCATCTTTCTTTACTCTCTCTCAATCTACCGTATCCAAACTCAACATTCTCCTACTTATTACCTCATTTTCCTTTTCATGGCAGTAATCAGTACTTGGGCAAATTAATAATTTATCAATCTGATATTTTGGTCAAACGATACATGTACTTAAAACATACATGTACTTTCATCAGTACTTGTAAATTGCAAAGTTCTCTAGAGCCCTATGTTAAAAGGCCACAAGTCTTATGTTCCTTCCTACTTTATAGCTCCATCTTTGAAAAGTGTATTAAAGATTTACATCGAATCAGCTTTTTATCTTTTTCAAATCTCGTATCAATTGAATTACAAGGTCTCTGGAAATGTTATTGAAGTGGGTTTGATTTTATGACATATGTTTCTTTTTGTAAATGTTTTGCGAACTGCATCAAAAAAAGGAGCAGAGTATAATATTGCATATGCCATGAATTTCCACTTAAGATTTCATATGCAATTTTTGAAGTTTTTTTCATTATCATTTCAGTTGCGAGTTGTTTTTTAGACATGCACAAATAGGAAACATTGCAAGTATCCTTACAAGTTACAACTCAATTTTTGTCTCGCCTGCGTAGCAAAAAGCGAGACATAGGCGCCGCTTTTCCGGTGACGGCGGCGGCGACGGCGGCGGCGACGGCGGCGGCGGCGACGGCGTCAACATCAAAAACTTAACCTAAGGTTAAGTTTTTGAATTTTTGATATAATTTTTAAAGTATAAGTTCTTAGTCAATGAAACTTGGACTATAGGGTAATCAAGTATCCCCAATCATGTGAGTAGAATTTCAGATCACAAAGTCAAGGTCAAAGGTCATTTCAGGTCAACAGACTTGGACTATGTTGTAGCATCATCATCGAAAACTTAACCTAAGGTTAAGTTTTTGAATTTTTGATATAATTTTGAAAGTATAAGTTCTTAGTCAATGAAACTTGGACTATAGGGTTATCAAGTCTCCCCAATCATGTGAGTAGAATTTCAGGTCACTAAGTTAAGGTCAAAGGTCATTTAAGGTCAACAAACTTAGACTTTGTGGCATCAACATCAAGATTTTCAAAATGCTTCTTCTTCGTTATTTTTCAACCGATTTTGATTCTGATTGTTTCATATGGTAGGGCTAGGAGGGGGATTTAAAATTTCTACACAGAATCGTGAAATTCATTATCTATGCTAATTTATGCAAATTTATTCGAAATCACAAAAAAGGCTTCTTCTCCTTCATTTCTCGACCGATTTTGATTTGGTTTGCTTTATATCGTAGAGCTAAGTTTGGTACACTAAACCTCTACACAGAATTTTGAAATTGTTCTCCATTAATTAATTATGGTAATTTATGCAAATTTATTCCAAAAATAACAAAAATTGCTTCTTTTCCCTCATTTCTTGACCGATTTTGATTTGGTTTGCCTTATCTGGTAGAGCTAAATTTGGAACACTAAACTTCTACACAGAATTGTGAGATTTTGCTCCATGATTATTTATGGTACTTTATGCAAATGAAATGAAATTATGTCCCTTCCAGGGCATCAAATTTTTATTTTTTGACCAGTTCAAAAGTGTACCACATAAAATTTACGATATTTGTTGTTGCGAGATGCGGATGAGAGCTACGTCATTGACGTTCTGGTTTATTGAATTGCGTTATGCAGGCGAGACCGCCGAGAGCGTTTCCCTTGTATGAAAATTGTATTCATGTGTGAGTTCTTGATAAGAAAAAGACACCGGCGACTGCCAAGACATTTTTTTATGAAATATTGTATTCAACGAGATAAGTGAATATATACTGCCTTTCTTGCATGTTTTTGGATAAACAACCAACATGTTATCTGTGAAGTATTCATATTGATATTTATGTAATATTATATATATATATATATATGGTGTAGGTTATCATCAATTCTTTGCCTTAAAAGTACTCATTCTATATCATTACTTTTGCCAAAAAAAGTTAGCATACTAGTAATTAAGTCATTATGTCATGGCTTAGTGGAATGATCTCAATGTATAGACCTTACATGTTCATGTATACGGTACTGTACATGTGCCTGGAGTTTAACTTTGGGCGCCTCCCGCCCCCCCCCCCCCAACTCAGTGTTATTTAGGGTACGCGTATGCATGTTCCCTACTTTTGAAAACACCCCCCTAAGTCCGGTGTGTAAAGTCAATACGGGCCAGATTTTTGTGTACTACGAGCCGGACTTTGGTGCGTAAAATGTACCCCTTTACCGGACATTTTGGGAACACGCATGCGGTCGCTCCCACTCTGGAGTGGGGGGGGGGGGGCGGGGGGCGCCTTTAATCCCCTTGCATGTTCTAGTCATTATGGTAGTGTAAATGTGTTTGCTACATGTGTGTTTGAAAGGATTAAGATAACAAAAGAGCTTCTATTTTTTAAAGACAAAATTATAAGAAATTTCTATCTTTGTCTGATATGTTATGTTGTGAGAAACAAAAAGATTGTCTACCATTCCATGCACGTATACTTTGTACTGTTTTAAACTGAAATAAATAATCCTACAAAGTACTGAACAACTTGTATTTGATGAAAATAATATTATGTTAATCCCCCATATGTGCCATAATGTTTACCAGCTCATTAAAAATTTATCACCAATCATGAGATCTTCTTTAATAAATTGTACGTGAATTTCCATTCCATTCCAAAAAAACATTCCCCTCAGTGATAAATCCCTGAAAGATGCTTTTGCATGTCTCTTTGGGCCTGGCTTCATCAGCTTAAGTTTGCCAAATAACCCACTACTTTAACTATCCTGATCGCAAATTAACCAGTTAATTTCCGACTTCATCAGCCCGTAGTTACAATTAGCGGTATATTTGGTCAAGAAAATATCCCGAGAAATCTTGGTTTTATTTCCAAAATGTCCCGCTATTTCGGAAATAGCGGACTAATTTGCCTCTGTCCGAGCTAGTTTGTAATGAGCGCATCGGTCTGGTGAAGACGCAATTTTGAGCTTCATGATAATAACTCGAGCTGATGAGGACAGGCCTTTAGTGATTGATAAATTGTATTCTTGATGTTTCAAAAATATTTTACCTGGCAGTGCCACAAACTCCCGATCAATTCACTTTCCTGAAATGTATGCAATAATCTTCTGTACAAATGCAGTAGCTAGTGTATAAGTGGCTGTGCGCTCCGTTTTGATGATTTCAGAACCTATGAAAGAGTGGTTTGTCATTTCCATGAAATAGATATTTGTTTAAATGTTAACAAAGCAACTGATAGCAGTCAGGAATGATATGAATTCCATTACAACTTATGTTTACATGTATATCTGTGTTACTTGTACGTTTGCAAAGCAGCTTCAAATAAAGTTTTATTAGTAATGTAAAATGTAAACATCTTGTCATAATCACGTTTCAATATTCAATAAGCTTTTAAGTTTCATAATAACTGCAGAAATGGTAATTGAAATAATCGTTTATAAAATTTCATGAGTTGGAGTTGTCTTTTGATACATGTTGATGTACATTGAAATTGTTTATTGTACATGTATAAAGGGGAGGTATTAAAATGCAAATTATAGTACTTCAAATGTGTTCCTTCTCATGTGTGTTCTCTTTCCGACATAGTTAACAACTAAATTATTCATACAATACCAAGAAATACAAAAAGACATCAAATGTACAAGGTGTATGAATGATGTAGTTGTTAATTGTATGTGTGTAACATTTTGTTTATACCAGGGAGTTGGAAATCCCTGTTTATACAGTATTTGCACTTCTCTTTACTGTTCATTTTTTCTTCAGATCTTGTGTTTTACTTTTATAGTTTTCTTCATGTCATTCTTGTCCCATTTCTTCCACTATCTCTCTCCCATCTTCTTTCTCTTCTTCCCCACCCCCTCTCTCTCTCTTTCTCTCTCCCTTCCTCCCCCTCTCTCTCTATCCCTCCTGCTCGTCTCCCCTCTCTCATCCTATCGTTCTCTTTCTCAACATCCTTTTCTCCCCTCTCTACCATCTCCAACGCCCTTTTGCACCCTTATCACAGATGAAGACCTATGTAATCGGATAGCACTTTAATAAAGAGCACATATTAACAATATTTTGCGCTTGAGTGAACACATTTCAAGAAAATATTTTGGCCTTGGATTGGATCGAAGACTGAGCAAATCAGGCAGTTATTGCATGCAATATGATCTGTTAACCATGGATATTTGATTTGAACAATCATCCGATTTTGAATCCTATTCCTAGCCGTAGAGGTGCATACCCCTATAGGCCTGGACCAGAGATTTATGAAGGAGGGGGGGGGGGGGGGGCATATCCTAAGACAGGGGTTCAGTTACATTATCTGGGTAGCTTCTTTCTTGTAGCCACAGGCAAGTTTCACACAGTTTTTCCTGGCCCTTGAGGAATTAAGCTACAGTAGCTTTACGTAATGCTGGATTCACCACCCCTCTCCCCCCCCCCCCCCCCCTCCCCATTATGACCACCCCTCTACAATGTAATGATTGGATGTAGGGAAAGGAAGAAATTTAATGAAGAAAAAACAATATTATGTGCGTGTGGATACATGTGCAGGTGTGTGTATGTGTATATGTGTATAAGATGGGGTCGGATGCAGGACTGCAGATGTCAACAAGGTCAAAGTTTGACTGATGGTTGATGTAAGTTAAATGATAACTTTGCTCCAATTTAAAACTGAAATGTTTTTGCACCAACCGATTCTCACAAGTTTTCCTAAATTAGCCAGCGCTCAAGCGATAAAATATTGTCAATTCCTTGAGTGCCATCCGGTTGAACAACCCTCCCCAATGATTTTGTTAGAAAAAATCAAGCATATATCATGAAAGTTATAAAGATATTTTCCAAAGTGTGTATTTTGGTATACGCACTGTACGTAGCATGTATATCTTCTAAAAGCCTCTCTTTTCAAATGTACATCACAAATTACGAACATGAAACTTAAAGGGATCCGGTAACTTTGTCTCAGATTCTGAAACAAAATTCTGGATTTAGCTCATGATGCAATAATAATTATAAACCTTGAGGTCAGTCAGGAACCCCATGACTTTTACAAGCCGATCGCTTGTCTGATTATCAAGATATTTATGATTGGAATTACAAATTTTGAAAACCGTTCGCCTGACGGTTTTCATAACACTACAGTCTATTGGGGAAAAAGAGTATGGTAAAACCGGTCACTAAAAGATTTTTACTTTTTTGAGGCACTTCTTGATCATTTTGAAGCGCAATTTTTTTAGGGCTTCAATATTACACCATATCACAGACACTGATAACAAGTAGGGCCGTGTATCTCAGATTTAACATTGTTAAACGATCCCTTTAATATTAATCTTACACCTTTCAAAAGGGTATACATTCAAACAATTATCAGTGAAAGACTTAAATTCTCTTTTTTATCTGCCAACTTTCATATACATGAATTAACATTCTAGTAAATATGTTCATCATTTCAGTACTACTTTATTATTACATCCTTGAGGAATGGAATTAAATAATAATTTGATCAATTATGATCAATATACTCTTATGCACTGTGATGATAAACATATTTCCAAACAGTGCTACTTTACAAACACATAATAAAACACTGTTGTGTACTCTTTTATTACTTTTTAATTCACATATATAGAGCTATGTACAAAATATTTCAATTTCTTTGCATTAACACACAAATACAGTATATGAAATATAAATGAGTATCAAATACCCTCTTTAAAAGTTGAAAGACATTTTGAATCTTTGAAAAAGCTGAAAAAGTACCGGTAGATAAAAAACATATACAGGTAATCAATATCTATATACAAGTGTAATGAGAGGAACAATATGTTAATGACTGTATATGCTTGAAAAAGATTTCAATCAAATACAAGATCTGTCAATCCCATTTCAACACGATCATCCATTTCATGGGAGGAATACACAATAACCATTCAAAGAATAACATTTCAATTATATGCATAAACATGTGACTCTTGATTGGTCCATTTCAGCGACAGTATAAAAACAAAATATTTACACTAGGTAGCCTCATTCGATGTGCTCTTTTTATAAAAAAGGATTTCAAATCAGCATAACTCTTCATTACTTCTCATACCTAAGAGATTATACAAACAGGACAATTTTTTATTATGGTTAAAAAAATAAGCTAAATTATAAAAATTAATTGAATTCATTAACATTAAAAAACAAAACAAATGGCAGAAAAATAAAATTGACCAACAATCAATGATAATTATAATTGCGTTTACCCAGGGAAGCCTCACCAGCATCAATACTGTTCTTCCTGAGGGCCCTGTAATTATTATAACCCAAGCGATTACCAGGTACCCATTTACACTTGGGTGGAGAGTGCATGGCTAAAAGTGGATCACCAAGTGCTGGGCTGGGATTTGAACCCATACCCTCGCATTGAGGGCCGAGTGAATGAACCACTATACCATGACACCTCCAGTACTGATATACCCTGAAGGGCCTTATAGACTGTTTTATTCTTTCCTTGCAGCAGGTAATACTGACCAGGCAGTGGAGTTAGCTCTGATTAAATAATGCATTACTTCCAATGATGATTAGATTGCTCTTCAATGATGCGACAAAAAAAAAAAAATCAACACTCACATAAAAAATGACTGTTACAGCAGTGATACAAGCAGCAAATACCTCATAAATATGAGCAAAATTACTGTAAACATGTGAGTTGTAAATTACTGATAAGAATTACTGTGCTTGCAGCAAATTAGAATAAAAGAAACCCATTTGTAAAAGTACCCACTCATCATTGTACAAAGAGCAGGTGAAAAATAATTGCATCTCTTTTTTTGCAAGAACGGAAGGTGCATATATATGTAACAAATATTTACAGGTAATAATTGCAGGAATAAAAAAAGGTCAGGATTTACATGAAATCACGAAACACGTTACATGTACTAAAGATTATGGATGGGAATTGAGGAATACGAAAAGGAAGCTTTGGTCTTGAAAATATCAAACTATCCTGAGTATTAAACAACACGTAAACAACGATTTCAATACTCTGTTTGATAAGAACAGGTAGCCGTTAGGCTCATGCACGGATGACACAGGAAACCACAGAGGTCTCTAACGATGACATAAGCATAAATGCACTTTACAATTCGGTATCTGCGAACACAGAGATACACACTAGGATCCTTGTTTCTTTCAATACCACCCACTCTTGACATACGTTAACATATATAAAAATAAATCCTGCATCTTTTTTGAAGGAGGAGCCTGTAGTCTATGGCAGTAGTACTCCCTTTCTTGAATAGAAGTAGGTGAGTTATAAACATGCATATATACACACTAAACATATGAATACCATTTATTGAGACTCAAGGAGACACCGGGGGCAGTACAAAATGTGAAACACGGTATAAATGTATCACAAATCTGTCAAGTTGTAGTGGTGGTTGTTAGCAACCAGAGGACCGACGGCTTTAGGTCCTCTCTGAGAGACCTGGTAATGAGGATTATAATTTCTTACCAAAGGGCACTAGCGCATCGCCTTGAATTTGAACCCGGGTTGCCGGATTACGAGACCACTGCTCTACCAACTGAGCTATCGTGCCTCCTCACTGAGCTATAGCGCCGCCTCATCAGAATTCTTGATCTTTTTTTTAAATACCAGAATAACACAAGCTCTTCTTAATGAATGTCATAATTCACTCATCTGAGAAATAGAAAAGAACCTCATCACAGTTCTATATGAAAATCGCTGATGAGATGATCTGCATAATGTTTGTTCTTGCTCTTTTTCATGGCTTGAAGGAGCGAACGGTAAGTCAAATCTTTCCCTACAGCACCTAAAAGTGTCTTCAGAAACTCAAAGCCTTGTTCCTCTTTAAGCGTCAGCGCTTCAATGTTACTAATATCTCTTTCCTGGAGGCCCAACTTCCGACAGATTATCTTGATTTGGACGTGGGGGAGCTCCTGTGCGACATGCTGAAGGAACTGGGTCGTAACTACATCGTCTAAAATTATCAGACAAAGAGAAGAACATATGGTAAGTATGAACATTAATCTTATAAATGGTAAAGTGCATTACTTTTTTAGTGACAAGTATTTTCTTCCCCCATTCTTTAAAGTAGAGCTCTATCAAGGTTCTAACATGTGATGTATTTTAACACCTCATAAAATGTTGAATAGACATGTTATGTAAATGAATTAGATTGGAATTAGACTGGAATAACTGCAATAATAAAAATGACAGAAACTAGAACCACATCAATGTCCTTTGGCAAGACATTGATCTACATTTGCCACACTAAATCCAGGTGATGTAAATGGGTACCTGGCAGGAGTTAATTCTTTGAAATGCCAGAGCGCCGCAATGGCAGCACAGCTAAAGCCGGGGTAATAGTCTCCAAGTTTTGAAGCGCTTAGTGATTCTAATAAGCGCTATATAAAAATTGAGTATTATTATTATTATTATGAAGACAAAATATTCAAATTATACTAATCAACGGTGTGACAAGTACAAAGAATTTAATTGTATTTTTGTACTTGTTTGGGTTTTCAATCATGTTGTAAAGAGTAGAATTGTACTGATGAGAGTGCAGAAAAAACCTAAAACTATGCTTGATTTCGTAAGAAAATTTTACTGGAATGATCGCAACCATTCTGGTAGACATAGAAATGTCTAACTACTTTCAAACAAAAATAAAGAAAGAGAGAGTCAATTTGATGACTAACCTGCATTAATTACTGGCCTGACTTGTTCTGGGGTAGTGTTGGTTCTTCTGTCAGCACCGCCGGATGGATGACCAGAGGCACCACCGGATGGATGACCAGAGGCACCGCCGGATGGATGACCAGCAGCACCATCGGATGGATGGCCAGAGGTTCCGCCAGATGGATGACCAGAGGCACCATCTGATGGATGACCAGGGGCACCGTCAGATGGATGACCAGAGGCACCGTCTGATGGATGACCAGGGGCACCGTCAGATGGATGACCAGAGGTACCACTGGATGGATCACCAGAGGCGCCGGATGGATGATCAGAGGCACCGCCAGATGGAGAAACAGGGGCATTATTGGATTTCTTGGTACATGTACCATCTGTACAACTATTTCCATCACTGCTGGAATTGGTGGCTAGTTCATCGGGCGCTGCATCAGGTGTAGCATGATCACCACCTGTAACTCGCTTTGCACCATCATTTAAATCAATAGTAGACTTATCAGCAATGTCCTCTATATCTAATCCACTATGATTAGCATCGCCGCCACCATCAGCACCGTCTGTTTGACTGTCACCCCTGGCACTGATGTCTTTTACATCGGATGTACCTTTCAATGTAGTTAGATCATCTGGTGGAGCACCACTGGCACCATCACTTACACCAACTGGATTTTCATCAGGAATGTTGAAATCTAGTCCACCTCTGGAAGATAGTTCACCAACATCAGCACCATCAATCCCAGCATCCTTACCAATGGTTGCTTCCTCCTTAGTACTTTGATCAAGAGGATGTTCAGCAGCACCATCACTTGCACCAGTTGGAGTTTCATTAGGAATTACCACAACTTGTCTAGCAGATTTCCCATCATCCTTTCCTCCATCTGCAGTGACACCATTTCTACCGGTAACATCAACACTGGTGTGAAATCTAGTGCTGTCACCCAGGGAACAAGTGGTGGTTTCTTCAAAGCCACTACCTGTACCCCTGTCATAAGCACCAATAGATACTCCATCCTCTGCAACATCAGCTGCAGAGCCTTGAGCACCATCGATCGAACCACCATCAATATCATCAGTAGCGGTATCAGAAGCACTGTCACTTCGCCCAATAGCATCAACATCAGCTGCATCATCAGGACTTCCTTCAGCAAACCCATTGTCAGTTGTGTCATCAACGGCAGCATCACCTGAAGCTTGCCCTTCATCTCTATCAACAGCATTTTGGACAGCTTCTGCTGCTTCATTTTGCCGTTCGTCTTCTAGTAGTGGAGCTAAACAATTAAAAAAAGCACAAAATCAACGATAATTACTAAATGATAAATTGATTACCCTTCTTGCAGCAACAGAGCTAAAATTATAGCCAAATCAAAAAGGTATAGCAGCAAATCAATTAAATACTTGTGTTAAACTATGATTTTTTTAAATCTCTTCTGCTCCATAACCTGGATGCCTGTTTCCTTTAAGTTTAGCTTAAAAAGAATATCCCCCAATAGGAAAGAAGAAATGATGAATAACCTTACACTAAAATCACTTCTTAAAATATGAATCTATTATTAATTGGAATTACAGTGGGAAACATATCCTGATGAAGAAATTGTTAATCAGTTAAACTTTGTATACCTGAATGAAATGATACTGACTTTTTCTCATAAAACAAGAATTAATAACGGTATAATTTCAAAGACATTTTTGAAGAAATGCTGAATGAAGACAAAAAGCAATCCATCTTTTTTTAATGCTCACCTCTTTCTTCATGCCCCAGGTCTCTGTCACCTCCATGCCGTGCATCTCCGTTGCACGGCATTTCATTGAGTGGGATATTCTCTGGGAAAGAGAAAAACATGTAAACGTGTATCATTTTTACAACTTTAATAGCTCAATGACAAAATTTGATATCGAATCACATCATTCATTTCCTATCTCGTCAAGTCGTGAGTTATCCAGTCAATTCAGTCTGCATGTACATAGAGCATTGACACAGCCCCAAAGCCAAGATAGCGGCGTGTCCCCTTCATTATTTTAGTTGTTCAGTTAGACGAGACTCAGACAAGACTTCAGAATATGTAATTTAGTTAGACAGGACTTGCATGTAGACGCGACCTCGTAGTCCCGTCTAACTAAACAGTTGTTTAACTTTAGTCATGACTAAGTTAGACACGACTGACCTATGTATTTAACTGTCTAAATTCTTTCTTTTTTTAAAGTATTTCCCATTATTTGTTATCCTGACTTGCTTTATTTTCACCATTAATATGCTCATTAATAACAAAATGTGTAGCTTTAGACCAAAATAGGGTGCTGATCGAGGCATTTGTTTCTGTGAAAAATTGCTCTGGACTTCATTTTATCAAAGATACAGGATTAGGGTTGCAACCAGAATTAGGTAGCTCTAATAGCAAATGTAGTTGCATGGAAAGACACATACAAGTCCTGAACGCAAAAGCCATAATATATAGACAAAGATATGTGTGTTATAATCGAAAGCTCTTTTTTTGTATATACCAGAATATTAATATAGGTAACATCATAAGCCTAATCGAGATGGTACATGTATTTAACAGCTCCATATCCTAAGGATGTGGTTCTACCTCTGTGTGATGAAATTATGATTTCAAATAATGCATTTTTTGTTCTGAATATGTCTTTTTTCTTGCCAAGTACATTTTTCTGAGCCACCTTAGGTTTAGGGAAACAACACTCAACAAGTCATATATTCCTACACTCCAATAGGCTACATATACATGCATGCTGGGTTGTACCAAACTAATAGTGGATTTCTGAGAATTTTTTTTTCTCTCTCTCTCTCTCTCTTTCTTTCTCTCTCTCTGTTTGTTTTTGTTTTGGGGAATGGCCTTTTGTAAGTGTGGGTGGGTGCATATTCCTACCTTGATTATCTTGCAGCTTCTTCCTCAGAAGATACTCTCTCCACCAGCCAATTGAAGCGAACACGAGCAGTACAGCCAATGCAATGATGAATGCTAAACAAACGTACAGCAGCCATTTCTTAGGGGCGTATGGAGTGGAGATAGGCAGCCCCTCTGGTGACTCTACAAAGAGACATCCAAGATGTTCATTAAGACACAATGCAGTTAACATTGGAAAAAATAATTTACAACAGAAATATTTCAATATTTGCGGATGACTCAAACTTATTCCATACATTTCCTGAAGGGCAAAAAGAAATTGATATGACTGAAGTGAACACAAATCTTCAAATTGTTTCAGACTGGTGTAATGCTAATAAACTGACAATTAATTTACAAAAGACGAGTTATATGCTAATAAGAAACCAGAGACGGCAGATTAATGTTCAAGGGCAACTGGCTATATCAGAAGCTGAAATAATAGAAGTTGATTCTTCGCTCTTTGTTGGGATAAAGATTGATAAACACTTGACTTGGAAACCCCACATACAAATGGTTAATAAATGCATCAGACAAAAAGTAGGAATCCTCTTCCGCTTACGGCATTTTGTGCCTAGAAATATCCTAGTGTTGTTGTATAAAACCTTTATTCAACCTCATATATCATACGGAATTGAAGTGTGGGGGAGCACTTACAAGTCTCACTTAAATTGCATACTGTATACACAGAAGATGGCCATACGGACAATCACATTTAGCCATTTTATGAGTCGTTCAGCACCATTGTTTTACGAATTGAAAATCTTAGATATTAACAAGTTCTATGAGTTGTCTCTATGTACATTTATGTATGACCTAGTACATAATAATTTACCTCACTGTTTGACGGATTATTGTGATAAAATTGAGCATAGATACAATACAAGAAAAAGAGAAAAGGGCCATCTACGTATACCACTGTATAAAACAACACAAGGCAAATTTTCAGTAACTTGTGTAGGAACCCGATTATGGAATGAACTTCCCGATGAAATCAAAAACAAAGGGTCTAGAAACACTTTTCGTAAACATCTCAACGATTACTTGATGAATAAGTGATTGAATTATGCAAGTACACATGTATATATTGTAAATAATCTCCATATTACATTTTTGTTGTTTTTTTTTGTCAAAAAAATGCAATTTTTTGTATAAATAATCTGTAGATACATGTATCTATGACTTTTTAACCTGGTATATCCTCTTCATAATTATATTTGGAGTGTAGAAATTGTGCTACGGTATTACTCAACATGTATACTTCTACTGTCAAGTTTTATTTTTTGATAATGATATATTTATTTTTGCCAAGTGTGTGCTAAGAACAGGGGCCAGACTCGACTAGCACATGTGCTATTATTTGGCTCCTTTTCATCACCTTCTATATTCTATGAGAAAAGACATATGTCTAGCATATCAATACTTTGTTAGGTTTTTCTTTAATATGATCTATAATATTCATTTATGAACATGTACCATTCACGATGTATTCAAATGTTTAATCACTGATGTTATTGATGATGAATAAATAAAATCAAATCAAATCAAATCAAAAAGTTTTCTATAGTACCTGCATCAATCATACATTTCTGGTAATCAATAGTTTAGCTGATCCAGACTGGAATTGTGGAATTATCTGGCTCAATTAACTCCTCTTGATATTCTTGAAAAATTAAGTAGAAATACCAATTTGCATTTTGATTAATTATGTAGAAATTTCATGTTTTCATAAAACTTTCTCTCACCCGTTTCTCTAATATTTATGCTTTTTCTGAACTCTAGACTATGTCTGCAAAGGATCAAAAGTCGACACTAAAGACTGACACATTGTTATGAGTATTGAGTACTCTGCGTCTATGTGTGACATAAGTCGACTCTTGAAGCCCAGTGTTTTTTCCATATCAGTTTACCAAAGCAGGGAATAATCAAAATGTACCAATCACCTGAACAAAATAATTTGTGTGTATATAGCTAGAAAATATAAAATTGTAACCTCAAAAACTTATCGTCATTCTATAGGTAAAACGTTAAGGAGTATATGAAGAGTATTATAAGGATGAAATTAGAGTCCACAAACAGCGCTTGAACTTAACCCATGCAAGTCCGATTTGGGTTCCTTGCGAGCCCTATTCCAAGCGGGTACGTACGTACGTACGTGTGTGTTAACTAGTCTGCTCAACGAGACGTGTTATTGTTCAGTGAGAATATATTCAAATTGCAATATCTCTTTGTAAAAGTAATATTTGAAGCTCATATTACATGTCCATTATAGCCACATGGAATCACTTACTTCAAGAGCAAAACATGTTTTGTTGATTAATTGGTATACTTTAAAACCAACTGATGCCAGAATGGACTCTCCCTTTTAAAACTAGAAAGTAACATGAAATATCTCGTACCTCCGGGCAAATCAGTCTCATCGGTTGTAGGAGTTGAATCATCTGTTAGCGTCGCTGCGGTAGATGGCTCAAGAGAGTATACTGCTTCCTTTGAGGGTGGGGCAGACGACAGCAAGGATCTTGTCTGTTTTAAGGAAATGCATGCATCGATCGTCATGGTATGATTACTTTTGCTCATCCCATCCTACACACATTCACATGTATAAAGTTATGAAAAATTGTTTTTGATACACATTAAAGCAGATTTAACGATATCATGAGGAGTTGTTTATTGTACATGTCATGTCCTCCTGTGGAAATAGATTAAATGTTTCCTCATTAATATTAAAGGCATATTTACTCAATTACCATGCAATAGAAAATTCCTAATACCGGTACATGTATCTGAGTTCTTGACTACCGGTATCAATCTTTTGTAACTTTCTCCAGTTTTGGTCCCCTTATTTTTCTAAAATGGTTTAATTCTCAGATTTTTCTGCTCTAATTAGAACAGTGTAATAAATGTAACAAATATGATGATGGTGATGATGGTGATGATGGTGATGATGAATTACTAACCGTTGCTTCTGGGTTCAACGGTGTACATATCGTGTCACTATCCATTTCACATTCCTTCTCAACAGTCTCTCCCTCATCACACACGGAGCAGGGGTGGCAGAAGCTGCACTTGTTATACATTTTCTGAAAGGTATTCGGTAGGCAGTTATCACACCTGTATCAAGAGAAGAATGGGTAAATAAAGAAAACATATTTAAACAAAAAATGTATATCTTCACTTCGCAATAGTTAAATTGTCATTTTTTTAATAGATCCCTTCTTTGTCATTAAAAGTATTTCTTCCCAAACAATTAGTACTTTGTACTACCCCTCCCCCCCCCCCCCCCTCAAATAAAGATAAGAACATGGAGTAGAAGTGGCATTGGAAGTTTCTCTGAAATTCCTAGGTTGTTGTTGGTTTCATGTGGTACCATCCTTGTTTTCATCACAATCATGGACATCATTATTCAGTAAACATGAACAGACGAGGTGGACGAGCGAGAGAGGAAGGGTAAGGAGAGGAGGTGAGAAGGGAGGGGAAGAGGGGAAGTGGGTGAGGGCGAATGGGGGGGGGGGGGGGGGGTGAGAAGGGAGGGGAAGAGGGGAAGTGGGTGAGGGCATTTTTTTTGGGGGGGGGGGTGAGGGCGAATGGGGGGGGGGGGGGGGTGGTGAGAGGGGAGGGGAAGAGGGAGAAGGGAAAAGGGGGGGGGTAATTGTCAATATATGACTTACATATCATGAATGGGATCAAAGTCTTCTGGAAGTCCATCAGCTCCTTGCACACACCACCAAACTCTTTTATATCCTGGATTGCAAGAGGGCAGCCTAACAGTCTCGGTACCGCACTGTTCTTCATACTGCTGGTATCCTGTAAGCTCACACTGATCCCATTCTGATTCCTAGAGAAAATGAAAAGTGGTATAATTAAAATAAAGGGAGTGATCTAAAAACTGATCCAGTAATTTTTGCTCTGGACAGGCTTTACAGTATGGTCATAGATATCGGGTTAGGGTTTATAATATGGATATATGGTCAGGGTTGTGGTCCTGTTATACAGTGTGTCCCGAAAAAAACTATACACTTTTGAAATGGCTGCCGAATAACAAATATATGATTCTAGGGGGAAAAGTTTTATATGTATGGAAAGCTCATAAACTCAACTTTCATATGACACCAAAAAGTTTGAAAATAATTCATGCTTGGGTGAGTACTGGTCACTTTTGTAAAGGGTATGTAAATTAGGTTGCGCAGGAATTAGCCTTCCAATTTGTGAGAGGTAAATCCTTTGGAGCTTACCGAATTGAGGGTGATATGATACATTCATGATTTGCTGAGTGAATTTCATGGTTTGTTAAACCAAACTTTTATGCACGGAACAGGAATTTATTTTTCTATTGTAGCATTGTAACTTTTCCTGGTAGACTCAGTGGTGTGTTCATGAGAGTCCGGATGGGGTGATGGTACATGTTGTAATTTCCATGTTACAAACTGTTATTTTTTACATTTGTGACTTTGAATAAAAGCCTTCACCCCACATTTCAGTTACCATTTACCTGAAGAATAAGTAGCCCGACATCTTGGACATTCCTTTTGTCAACAAACCGTATTTGAATATTCAATTTACATTATCCCTACCTGGGTATTGAGTAAATCAATGAGATGTTCAACTAATCTTACAATAATTGAAATGTGGGGTGAAGGTTTTTATTCAAAGTCACAGATGTAAGAGAATAACAGTTTGTAACATGAAAATTACAACATGTATCATCACCCCCATCCTGACTCCCATGAACACACCACTGAGTCTAACAGGGAAGTTACAGTGCTACAATAAAAAATGCAATTCCTGTTAACTCATGCATAAAATGTTAATCCCATAAACCAAACATTTCACTCAGCAAACCCAAACTTATCACAATTGATCATAAATTGGTCATATCATCCTCAATTCGGTAAGCTCCAAAGGATTTACCTCTCACAAATTGGAAGGCTAATTCCTGCGCAACCAAATTTTCATACCCTTTACAAAAGTGAGCAGTGCTCACCCGAGCATGAATTATTTCGCAACTTTTGGTGTCATATGAAAGTTGAGTATATGAGCTTTCCATACATATATAACTTTTCCCCCTAGAATCATATATTTGTTATTTGGCAGCCATTTCAAAAAGTGTATAGTTTTTTTCGGGGACACACTGTATAGGGTTATATGGAAAGGGTTATTGTTAGGATTTTGGTAATGGTTATCGTTAGGATTATGGTAAGGTTTCATTGGGGTAGAGTTGCTAACTTAGCTTTAATAGGGTTGGATATAATGATTGGTGCAGTTTGGATTTCAATTAGTGTAGGAAATTCAGTGTCGAGCAACTGTTTCTGAACCACATGTCACAATAATGTCCATTAATTACAATATACAGGTCCTTGACCAAAGAGCATTCATAAAGTTTGAGAAAGTTTGTCAAACACTCTCTGCATAAGGTGTACTGTATGTAGATAGGGGAGTCATAATTAGCCTAAGCCACGCATACAAATTGTAGGAAACTACCTTTAAAATGAAACATTGCGAAATCTTGTGAATGATCAAAGTACATGTATGGATTTTATGGACTAAGAATATCACAACTGTTGTTGTAGCTACAGGCTAGGGGTGTATGTGTCTCGACCCTCTCTCTCCTCTCCCCATAGAAAAAAAAATAGAAAGAGAAAAGAAAGAAAAGACTACCTTGGACCCCCCCCCCCCCCCCCCCCCCCACCTCCCCCAACACACTCATACCTGCCAACATTGAAAACAAGAATTAGGAATTTCTAGCACGGTATGCCTTCGAAATACATGTAAGACATCTGTACCCTTAACAGGAGTTCGCACATGCAGCGGCAGAGTAATTGGCAATACACGGTTTCTGTACAAAAAAGCGAATAAAAAATTTGCTGCTCGATCATGCAGCTATTCAAGGCATGCAATACATGAACTCTCAAATCGCGGCACATGATGAAACAATCTTAATTCGGCTTTTAGCTTTAGCAAATTTGAATTTTAAATTTTAAATTAAAAATATATATTTAAAAAAGAAATTTGAAAAATCAGAATATTCAAAATTTCAAATTTGTACGGTCTTTAAAATCCTAAATATCAGAATATTCTTTGGAAGGGTTGGCAGTTATGTACACTGTATTCCTAACTTGTTGTTAAAGCATAACTTTTTGAAAGGTTTTCAGGAAGCTGCAACCTGCTGGGAATCCTATTAACCAAACAACTCATGTTTGCTTAATTTGGTGCAAACAAAACATGGAAAATGTTGTGTTTTTTAGTTGATTTTAGCAGTCTATGCTTACAGTATGTATATAGGGGTGTATGGTTTTCATGTGATAGGCCTTAAATATCTGCATGTGATTATAATAAGTGCTGTATCATGTTGAGAGGGCATTAGACAATGGGGGAGGGGGCAGGGG